>QNGE01009432.1:0-12863 GCA_008508345.1 Paragonimus westermani
AGAGAGTGTAGATTAGAGCACGTTTTACCTCACAATGTTTGAGACAGAATATTTTAGGTAACATTGAAACGTACAATTTACGAGGTGACTAACAGCCTCCAGCCACCAGAAGAAAACTAGTTTTTCAAACGCTCATCGAAAGCGAATAAAATTTGTAGATCAGTTCAGCATCGCTTGTAGTTAGCTGTTGTATTCATCTGTGGTAATAAGGAGAATGCTCCGAGTTCAGCAACTCTGATCAAGTAATTAGTGCCTTGTTCAAAACAACCGAAAGTAATCTCTTCTATGAAATTTAGGTGCCTTATCATTGTCAGAGTGGAAGTCGCATAGGAAAAAAAGGTGTGGAAATCTTGCAAAATAGATACAACAAGCGATTACACAGGTACCATTAGGAGTGAAGCCCAAAGCCCGACATTAGCAGGCGCCCAATAGTATAAAATATCATGAATTGCTGCAACTTATGACAAAACAGCAACAGTTTCTTTGTTTGTTCCAAACAAACGTTTGCCACGTTAGACAGTGATAGTGATGATCAAACCGGTCAGCCACCAAAACTACTGTTTGCGTTGTTACTGAAACGGCTACAACTGAAAATACTTTCACAGAACATTGGTTTTGTGTTTGTGATTTCATCGAAGAGAGCGCATGATATTTGTAAGTACAGTTAACTACATACAACTGAGTTCCGATTTGTGAGGTACAGATTGATCGGAAGATATTACGGTTAACGTTGTCAGTAAATGCTATTTTCGAAGATTTATAGACGCTCACGAAGTGTTACAGCCATAGACTTGAGAAAAATTTGTATTGATATTTTTGCAATTCACACAGGACCATAGGCGAAGCAAAATGTAACCACATAGAACTTCACTTTTTCTCCTACACAGGCCGCTTTGAATTTCCGCTTCTTGCAACCCACCCAAAGGCAATTCCTAAGAGAACTCCCAGGCATTTTATGTGGTTATCTTCATGCTGTGTGGTAGTTTGTTTGCAGTCACAGTGACCTTTGGTTGGACAGAAGAAACTGACACCTATCAGAACAAACTGCAGACGACGTCCGAACTCAGTTAGAACAAATGATGTCGCTTCAGTCATAGGCTGGTGAACTCGCTGCCTGAGATCTCACACCACCGGTCGTTAAACGTCTTATGACAGGAGGTAACTAGATTGGGTAACATAGCTCATAAACAGCATTTTTGCGTAATCTGAACCCGAAGTATACATAGTGGAAGTATGGCGATTCAAGTTCGCAAGCCAACCTCTTGTGTACGAAAGTGTTTGGCTGTAAACCACTGGCTTGTCTTAGTGTTAGCTATAAATGTCTGGTGTTCATTTATTCATGACTATCTCTAGTCCAGCTTTATTTTTTAATGAGTAGCATCTTCGTGTTAATTATGTAACTTACGTGGTGAGACATTTTTTCAATTCATCATAACAACTTTGTTCTGTAGTGGTGAATTGGTCAAGTGGAGCTCAGGCTTCAAGTTTTCCAGACAAATGTTCCCTACCAGGTTGTTTGGAGATTTGCTCTACAACGTGGAAATTTGCTCAACGAAGCGGTGGGCAAAAATCATCTGAGCAGATATATCTGCCGAAGCTTAGATCGTGAAATGCAATCTGTGTAATTGCCTTGCTGAGAAGAAGAATTTAATTGTTGATCAAACTTAGCACGACATATTAAGAGTTAGGTTTTATAAGTTAAGAGCTTTGGACATAATGCTTTTTATTTTTGCGTTTCCTGGTCAAACAAACTCTCAGTATGACTTGCAAGTTTAAACCGTTCCGGGCTTTCAAAGACGAATTAGCGCGAGTCCCCAGTTAAATCGAGTAAAGTTAAGCACAGTTTACAATCCTGACCTGTCCCGCAGGTCTTACAACTGATTGCACGGTTGGGTAGTTTTGGCCGAGACCAATTACTCCGCCTTTACAACACTTACAGAGGGGCGGTCTTGCAAAACCTCCGCCCGGTAATACCTTATACCAAAAACGTTATTATCAGGAAGTCATGAAGTTCATCAAATACCCGATTCAATGTTTGACCAATGTCATACAGTAACTTTCTGTAACAAAATACACAATGCTACATCTCATCTTTCGTGATTTTGTGAAATGTGTAGTTTGTCCTGTTGTTAACTTCACTTTCACTTGCATTTGTTGTGTGGTAGTTTTACAACCGTCTTATTTAACCAATTAGCCACTTACTGGCAGTACACCTAATTAGGAGTGGGACTGGTATCACAAAACCACCATCATAAATGAACACATTCTATTTATATTTGGTCAAAATTACTAGCACACTCAACACTACCTCACATTAATTCTGTCCACTATCACACAGTCAATTTTGTACATTACTGCTTTTCACTCAGCCACCTCTAACCGAACAAAACGAACATACGGTGTTGGCATGATGTACTAAACCGAGAAAACCTCTTTCAGTAAATAAAGTGAGAAATCGTAAGTGAGAGCAGCTAATATGTTTACCAAAGTGACGGCTTCATTACAGTGCCTCTGATTGCGCTGAATTCACTGTAAAAATTCGCACCAGACTTCTTCTCTGTTGCGTTCTTTGCGCTAGTGCGCTACTCGGCTTTGTATGACTGCTAGTGAGGTACTGAGGTGACTAGACTAATGAAGAAACATATGGTGTCGTTATTCAGCGTACCGATTTTACAGTACCAGCCCTACATTACCAATCCTACAGTACCAATCCGAGGGAGCGAGATTAATGCATTCCCAATTTGTGAACTCTTGATTGACCGTTTGGCATTTAAGTGTAGTCCGCTGCTGGATGCTGCATTTAAAGTACCTTCTCAGGAAACCGAGTGTATCCATTATGGGACACGGTATGGGGCTAATGCGACAACAGATAAAACAGTGTTGATTGTGAAACTGAAATGCCAAGTGGGCGAAATCCCTTAACTAAGTATTCATCTGTCAATAATGTCACAACTGTTCGACAGAGGTATCTGTCTCTTAGAAAATCTAATGTATTCAGTAGCCGCATTTAGTTCGAAAAGTACAGACTACGGTTCGGAAGAATGTAGAACTAACAGAAAAGACAAGGAACATTTTATATTACTCACCTTTTTCAATCAAAGACCTGTACTTTTTGTAATAGACGAGTGGGTAAACGAAAAACGATGGAAATTTTGTCGGCAAAACTGGCTTAACTTATTTTAGAGTAATCGGGGTTATCGTATTGTAAATGTTCAGCTCTTGAAAGTGAAAATACGAGCTCGAGTTTGCTATGTAGCAAACTCCACTGTAAAGCGAAGTTAGCAAGTGAAGTTCACAGAAATCAGTTATTTCATACGAACACCAACCACACTTGTTCACACAGAAGTTGTCTCCAGACATGCTTCTTGGCCAGCCCACTTTGATAGGAATCCCTAGCTTCAAGTTTTGTTCGTAGTAGAGTTTTTCAGTAATGCACATTTTACCTCGAACAATAATTCGCACTCCGGTCCCTTGTGGTTGAGTGACTAGCGTGCCAGCCAAAACAGCAATAACGCCACAATAGACACGGATCAGTATCACGGAAACCCTAAAACACGATCTTGTACAATCAGTGATTTGCCTGTTTTATCATTTGGAAACCAGAGATGGCGGAGACGCTCCGTCTAATCCAGTGGATGACGTCATGAGTAAAACCGCGCAAATAAACCTCCCTGATTTTGTGGAATACTGTTACTAATACTGCCTTGTCTCGTTAGTTAATTTGCTCGTGATCTCCACAGACTAGCTTTGGTTGACCAGAGCACATCGGTAATCTTATGCAACCTACTCTGTTGATTTTTTTTACCCAGCGACTCTAATCAGCCGTCCAACTGATTTGAAACTGACTCTGATGTTTAACAATGTGAAGCAGTTTATGTTTATAGAAGATTTCTTAATTAAATGTTGCAGACCGCTGTTTTGTACCGAGTAAAACAAGGCGGTTGCATCAGGTTTGTTTGACCATTTCAACCCAAGTCGTGAGACAGTGGAACTGGTGGACAACAGAGTTCAAGTGTGAAATTTCCGATCTCCTGGTGTGGCTTTGTAACTCAGCTGGTAGAGCGCTTGACGCGTGAGGCCTGCTGTATCTGTCGGTGGTTCGAATCCAGCCTAAGCTCTGACTTTTCACAGTTGGGTCTTATCTAGCTGATTCTAGCTGATTAACCCAGTTTTAACAATACTGTTTTGGAAGTAAAAAATATGTTTGCGTACATATATGTGATTCCCCAACCTCTCGTTACACCCACGAAGGAAGCGGCGGTGCGTTGGCCCCATCAGATTAGGCAACAAAATTTCAGAGTAATGGCTGATAATCCCCATATAGGTTTTAGATATGTGGGATTCAGATTTAAATTCCCAGGAAATTAATGAGGCAAAGTGTTATTTATTCAAAGCGAGTCTCGTTGAATTCACCTGTGAAGTGTACTTAAGATACTGAGGTTTGTTTTGCGTCCAGTGAAAATAAAATGAGTGCGAATTCACTGGATTTCGAAGACTTTATGAGTGTAGGAAATAGCTGAGTGATGCGAGATTGCCTAATGGATGTGCACCAAGTAGTTCATTGTATACCAGAAGGATACGCCTTGATAACAGTAAGATCCAACACGCCTGTTTCAACGCGGTCAAAGCACTACAGTTCATTACGGCCAGTTCTTCCACCTGCCTGCGCACAGTCACTTATCAGTTGTGGTGGACTATAACAGAGCAAAACGTTTCACATACTCTTGTCAACCCCAACTAACCAGCCAAAAATTATTGAAAATGAATAGCTTGCTCATGACCAAGATGAATTCGCTTCCATGGTGGTCATTTGGCAAAAGCTAAATCTGGAAGGCACGTGATCATCATCTAAACACACGGAACCTAAATTATTCACTAGACATTTTTATTTCAAACGTATAGCAGAAGGTCACACTTAACCACCTTAATCTAAAATAACTGCTTCATGTTGGTCTAAAATGTAGGGAAGTGAATAAAACTCTCCTATAGGCATTTTTTGAGTTTCCGACTCAGAGACTATTGGTTTGGAAGCTATCATGCTTGAGCTTACCAGAATCACAAGAGTTCTCTATCCATCAGTCTAACTGAAGCAGCCAAACCCAAATCGAAAGTAAAATTAATGTCGTTACACGTCTGTACCCAAATCATAAAGCCTGGCTTCAAGGACACAGTGGTTTTACCGTTATACGTGCTGATATGCAGTACAAAATAAACGATGCAAAGTGTATTGGCTCAGGGTGCACAGACGGATAGAGGACGTCTAATTGCGTGAAAAAAGTATGCTGAGGCTGCTCACATGGTGGAGTACCGTTTCTCACGTTGGGTGCAATCAGCCTTTGATTTTGTTCCAGTAGACGTCCGGCTATCTTAAACTGTCCTAGCATGACTGTGATGTGCTTAACCAACGTCTAAATTATAGTTGCTTTTAATTTTGAGGTAGCGATCAGCGTATTTCAGGGTTTAAATTTTAAATATTTTTCATTAGTAATCTGACTAAAGGTATGAAAACAGTTGTTAACTATAACCCGATAGGGTTGTGTATCAGTCAAACTCATAAACATAAGCTATGTAAAGAGTAATTAACAGCACGCCAAATTTTGTCAGAAATTTCCTCAAAATATATATCTTGCCGAAAGGTAAGTTATCCAGTGGTTTTTGGAAGACTACCTTTGTACTAACAACATATCACAGCTTTTTATCAAGAATAAAACCTACTTTTTTATTAGAATATAATAGCCTTCCGTTTGGCATGGGTGAAAGGTTCATATACTATTCTTCCATGTGACAGAATACAATACGTTTGCAACTTTCTGAAGTCATCTCAAAGGTAATTCAAACTTGATCGTAGTGTTTACACTCAGAGAAATTCCAACCAACTTCACTAAATATCTGTCAGTACGCACCAATCATCTGGAATATTTGTCAGCGCGTTTAGTGAGAACGATTACTCCGACCTGACTTATAATCACATTGACGCGAAAATTGACTGCATTTAAAAGGCAAGTTGTGTTTATTGCCGAATCGGCCAAGTCCTGACAGGGATATGCAATGCTGATAAGCTTCAATGAAGGCACACCTCAAGCTCAACTTTTATAGATTGGCTGGGGCGAATGTCTGTCAGAATTCGAAAGCTGCTCTCAGCTGTGAATTATGGTCGTAGTTAAATTACACAAACGTCTAACTATTCACAACCGACCGTTGTTGTGTTCGCTTATTTAGCATCTGATTTTCATCACGTCTCCCTTTCAGCATATCGTCAACACTAGTGTTCCTTCAGTCTGCGTGACATATGCAATAGTGTTCAAGTATTGACGCTTCTCTAGAAGTTTATCGCAGCCGTGTGCATTGTATAATAATATATTTCTGCATGAATTAAAAGTCACCTACTGCAGAAATTAATGGTTCGAATGTTGTGTAGAATAAAAGGTTTATCATTTTGTACAAAATAAGGATACTTTTTGTATTTACCTCGTCCATCTTGTTGTCGTTGTAGCACATTCACATGAGTGCTTTTAAATTTGCCAAACGGAAATATGTCTGAAGATCAGTTATGTATGAAATTTTGAAAAGCCCTGTGTGTGGATTTTGTGCGTACTTTTTTATTCACGCGAATGAATATCGTCAAATTATGGCGTCAAAGATGAGAGATAACCTATTTATCACAGAATATTTCCAATTACCAGCAAAGTTGCTTTGATATTGTCGTTGTAGGGAGAAAGTCGATATGTTACATTAAAACTCTACTCTACGGCAAGTGTAAGCCACTGGAAGACCGATAATGTGCTTCAATCATTTTCATTAGTAATCTAGATAGACACAACCAGGTGTATTCCACCAGTAAACTACTAATCAATATACGACCATTTGTATATACATGCAGCCTAGTCATATAATATGAACTGCTCCACTTTCTTTAAATCTAGTTAGCTCCATATGCTAGTTATCTCCTAATTTTAAACGGGTAGTTGAGTAAGGCACAGTATATTTTAAGGGTAGGACAACACTAATGTAAGCAGCTGGAATTTCGAGTCACTCTACAGTAAGTTCTTTTAGAAAGCCCTAAAAATATGGCTTCAGTAAATAATCTTCGGGGGAACTTTAGGATTTCTGATTAAATCTTACCTAGTCTCGAGAACATTATTCTATCGCGGCAAAAATGCTGGCATTTCGTTCGTGACTTCAAAACTTTCGTCCTCAATAGACACATCGATCTGGATCAATACATCTTGTTTACCACCTGATTTGACTCAGATCGATCAAATCGTTCAACCGCAAGCAATTTTGTTCAATCTGACAGCCGCTCCGCAAGAGTGCTAGAATCATCACAGCTTCTTTGTACACCATCGTAACCGAACCACAGCTTCAGTCGAAATTGATTATGAGCATTGAATAGTTCCATAAAGGACAATAAACAAGTCAAACCAGAGCTAACATTAACACAGCAAAACTCGTAAGGCAGTGCAGGTAAAGATTTAAGTGGTGACGTTAAAACGGAAGAGGAATAAGGATGGTCTACAGTTTCAGCAACAAAGAATCTATCAGGATCGATGTCTTATGGTATGTGGATCAACAACATTAAAACATCTGAAGTCTTTAATGGTTAGGGAAACTGTCAGGACAACGGAGAAGAATTAATCGTTTTCGGGTTAAATTTGACTGTCAGCACAAATTAACACACTGTTACCCGTGTCAGTTGTATGAGTGAGTCACAAGAGGGGTTAGAATTTGTGGTAGATTAGTAGATATTTCAATTTAATTATTCTTGAAACCATCACTTTGTTTCGCTGAAGTAAGCCTAAATGAAATCTAATGACTGGAGTTTGAAACAAATTAGTGGACAAAACATAAAATGATGACCGAGTGCAGTGCGTAGCCATGTGTTACAGCTAACTGCAATAATTCTTCCATTACACCAAGCACGCTTTCTGAAATGCGAATGTAAGCCCTATATTTTCCCTATTGTTTGTTTCCAACCGATAGTTCTGTCACAAACCAGGACTAAAGCAACCACATCAGTCTGGAAACAGACGGCGCTCATTTCACTCGGCTTTTACACAGTAACGTTTGAATAGCGATTGCACTAATATCCCTCCCTTGAAGAACTATCTCCATCAAATAGAGCATATGCCATCTGCATGGATTTTCCGTTCACTGGTGAGTAATAAATGAGATGCTTTCTTTCAGGGCACCAATTTATTTGCAGCGGTCATTATGAAAAATTGAAATGTTTGCTTCGTTTGCAGCATTAGAACTCCAGAGTCGCACACATGACGTGAGTCCGAATTAAACACTCCTACTTTATCCAATGCTGTTCACCCCAAGCCACGGATATAAGGGACGAACATGTTTTTGGTCAAAATTTTAACACTTTCCGTTCATGTAAACAGCACGTTGTTTTAGTCCCTGAGAGGCCGTGAAGAGAGCAAAAGTGTATGAACCAAAGTACTAAAAACACTGCGCACTATTCGAAATTACTTAACTGGCAAGTTGTAGTATCTTAGTAAAGAACAGTTTGAAAAGCTTTCAACATTTCATTAAAAACAGACAAGCAGATTGTGTTGCTTGTAAGCGTTTTAACGGATTTCGTGATTCAAATGAAACCCAATTGCGAAAACTCTGGGTTTCGGCTAGATTCGAACCAGGGGCAAAACATTTTGGTCAAACGCAACAAGCGTTCTACTGGCTAAATTACAAAACCATGCCGAAAGCTCAGAAGTTTCGCATATCATTTGAAGTCCAGAATTCTTGTAGATGGTTCTCATTTAAACTGTGACATCTGCCACGCCTTATAAGTAATACAATTTCACTGCTGAAAAATGGTGCCGGTAGGTTTTATAGAGAACCAGTTAAGAAATCCTGCTTGAGTGACCACTTCGGTTGATCAGATGGTGAATTCAGTATTACACAATGGATTAGACGAGTGACTGAGTCCAAACGTGAAATGTCTCACTTCCTGGCGTGGCTTCGTACTTCGGCCGGTACATAATTTACCGCGTCTCTGAATGCAACATTTTTCCCCACCGCCCTTCCCGCGTAATTTAGTCACATCAAGGTAAGCAGTAGTCAAAATTCTATGTTTCCACGGTGCCGGATCAGTTCAACTCGTATTGTGGTCCAATTTTTTTATCCAATAAATCACGTGTTTATTTCACTCATGACTGAAGAAACTAATTTACAAGTTCGTTTAAGCAACAGTCCCAGATTCTGGAAAACGTGCAAACACCAAAAGTAGAATGGCAAAATATGCAATAAACCACTTGGAAGAGATGGCCAAATTTTGATAAGGACAATGTTATTTTCGCAGACTCAATAATTAGCAAAAAGCTCTTTGTTGTAACCTCTATTATTTTGTCGTCGTTATTGACTGAAATCTCGTCATTCTCGGGGAGAATATATAATTATGCTTCGTTATGCTTAAGCGCAGCTCCAAAAACGGCAGTAATATAAAACGTATTCCCATAAAGAATTAAGTTGCCGTCTCGAGATCGCTTATCCACGAGTTGTTGCTAAGATAAGCAGGGCCAATTCAGGTTACAGACTGCAATCAGAAAATGAGTATTAGAAACGACTTCCCCGAGCAGTGAAACCATTTCACAACTGAGTTGATTTACAGTAAACCATTTTGAACCGCATGCAAACCGTTTTTTCTCAATGCGGCCAGGTACAACATATCAATGACCAGCATTAGGAAAAATAATCGAAAACAGCGGAACTCTTAACACAAAGTGGATAAGAAGATTTCTTCCCTGGAGAAAAATGCACAATACTAGCCAGTATTTTCGTGAAGGTGGGTAACCTAAACCAACGAGTGTCATCGGAAAGGTTTGAATTTTACCTCTCTATCGGACAAACAATGTAGCAGTAGTATTAGGTGTTCGAACTACAGAGGTATGCACTGGCTAATTTGGTAAACCCGTACACTGCGTTCTTGATCCTAAAATGGAACTGTTCCACGTTACAAATGTATAGCAGTCCGCTTGTTCAACGTGGTTCATCCGTTGTGAGCTTCAGAATGTGAACAATCGGATGTGACAAAAATGAATTTTAAAAAATTTATGGTAAAATGCTTCAATTAAATGAAGGTAACTGCAAACGGATCGAAGTTAATCATAGGTCTGTTTAGTTCCAGAGAATATCGGCATTTTATTAACGATGGGAACGGACGTAATCTACCTCGATCTTGAAAAATGGTTACCCTTGTTAATACAACTCTGGCGAATTTGGAGATTGCTCACGAACATCCTTCAGAACACTGGATGAGTGTAAGACCACTTTTCTTATTCCTCATACTCAAAGGAAGTCGGGAAATGTGGGACGTGACCAGGATCATTTGAAGGAAATTTATCAACACACGGTTTACACTCAGGTCCTCTTCAGTTTATTGAGCGCAAAATTAGGAGCACTGAGCGTCTATTACTCGAGATTTGCCGAGGTTATACGAACGGCGTCTTAGTCCTTACCACCCACCATTTATGACTAACAGGCTAAATATGACTTCATATTCCAATATGAAAGCTATAAGTGCTAATCTATTTCGAAATTTTATGGACATTTTGCTATTCTTCAAAATAAATAAGTTGGAAAATCACGGAAACAATGTGGCTCATCAGATATTACATATATGTGTTCTGTTTCCAATTTTTCCATGCTTTCACTGCCAAAACGACTGGGAAGTTTCAAGTTTTAAGTGATAACATGTTTTTGTTAGTGTTACTTGAGTAATTTTGCATTTTCTACATCAGTCCTCAACATTAGTGGATCAGTATGTCAACAAAACGTGATACAACATCAACACTCTCATCTTCTCTTTTTTCAAACATCATTCTGAAAACACATGTGATCCGTTATCTTAAGAGCACACTGGTCAATTAGCTTTCGAAACGGTCATGCTCGATGCTGAGAAAAACTGACATGTTTACCTAAGGAAATAAGACCCACGGTTAATCGATTTTGCTTATTACTAAGCTTATGTCCAGAAATGTTATATTCGCTGTTAGGATTTATGTACAAAAACCAGAGTGCCTTTTCATCACTGGGAACATTGGGTCATTCCAGGATGTCATTGATGTAGAACATGTAGTGAGAATGTTTGGTAGGCCAACTCATTTAGCAGAAAACTCACGGAAAATATAAACTTACCCGCTAGAACTCACAATATTGAAAGGCTGTAAAATCTCATACCGTAAGGAGGAAACTTGCTATGATCTTAAATTTTCTCGGGTTGCCAGCAAGCTGATTTCTTATCAGAAACCTATGTTTGGGAGTTTGGGTAAGCCTGATGAGGTTATGCCTAACTCAAGTAAACTGGGCCAAAAACGAATGGCCAACTTAACAGCATGCAAACGCTTCAAACGGTAGACGACTCCTTATCAAACATAATCACGAGAACCGCCGAGTTCGTCCAGCAAGAAATTGGTATCAAAATTTACTCCTTCCAAAAGACATAGGCCTCGTCTTTAGATGTAGCCGGCTTATAGCCAGAGGCATGTTGTGATCAAGGAGTTCAGCACGTGCACCTTGGATAAACGACATACTTTGTCTGCAATTCCGGAGACACTTTTAAATATTAATTATCAGACGAGCTTTCTTCCTTCACGTTCATTCAAGCTTTCTTCTCGCAACATCCCTCAGAGCAAATAATTTTTTGTTTTATATAAAGAGCTCATCAACATTGAATCTCACAATGAGGTTATTAATCGGGAGAACGATAAATTTTCATTCACTAAGTTATAGTTTACGTGCATCAAACTTCTAGGGAACAACCATGGGTGAAATAAAGTGAGAATACATTTTTATACGAGGTGGAATTTCAGTGAAATATCACTTGATAATTGACTCATTACTGCCTAATCTGTAGTTGAGGAATATATAAGGTTTTATCCAAACATGGAATTCAAAGTTTTGGTCACATATACCAACTTGTGAAAATCAACTATGGTGAAGTAATCTGTGGACATGAACAGTTTCATAAATACTTTGATCCGCTTAGCTATAACTGATATACTGAACAAAATAAAGCAGACACATTGACAGAATTAGCCAGTTTGATCACAAATAACCTAATTAGCTTCGAAAAAACCCGAGAACTGAGTTTCAGCCCCCCCTTTATCTAAACCGTCACTCTGTGCTTATTTGAAAGGTCTGATCCATCGGACTTGTTTCGAAGCTGTGTGAAAATATATCTGAGGTGGTCTTGTGTTCAACATAGTGACTGTTGCCAATACAACGCATTTACACAGATAAATAACTACTCAATAAACTGCGCAGTTTCATGGAAACAAAAAGAAGTTGAATTCATCTACAAACAAACGGTTACATTCAGACCTACGGTATTAATTATGACGACCCAAACTTTCGAAACTGAAATATGTTGAAACAGTGGCATGTGTCATTTTACTCAAGTTACATCATGACTCATGCCGAGCCAGCAGAATACACCGTGCTGTATAAAACCTCTTCAGGCTGTGACAGTAATCGTACATTGTCTGTATGGTTGATTACTTTAAATGGTGATCATGAGTACTGTAGAATTCAAAATTGTAAGTGTAAACCAGAGTCAACTCATAATTCACTGGTAAGCATATGGGAAACCGTAGCTTTTGAGCTTAAGGCGCAGTTAGAAAAATGTTATCTAACATTCAACAAGTGAGTTGATGAGCAAGATAGTTGGCAACAGCACATTGTCAGACTTAATGCATTAGAGTAAAAGGCGGATTTAAAGTACACATCTAAGTGATGAAATGAGAAAATATAATTTTGAACATACCGGTAACACTTTGTATTGCCTCTTCATTATCAAACAGCAATAACCAGGAACATACATATGACACTAATGGGATGGGGGTGAAGAATAAAATAGCAAA
>QNGE01009433.1:0-12862 GCA_008508345.1 Paragonimus westermani
TAGAGAATGATATTGCCTTGCCCGAGATGTAACTGTCTGTACGACAGTGACGAGTGTCCAGCTGAGTAAAATTGGTTAAATCAAGTTAAATCAAAATCATTCGAAACACCTCCCTCAGTCAGCTGAGTGATCAACTGTACTTTATATCGTTTACTTATGTGATGTGGAGCACAATATTTGTTTAACCTTTTTCAGCATGCTGAGTTCATTTTTAAGCAACCCGTGTTGTGTGGCGATGAGATGTGGGTCACACAGGCCGTTACACCAGTAACCAGTATTCTAGCCGAAATGCTAAATTGAATGTAGACTTTAGCGTGCCACGTTTAAATATCACCCATACAGAACTTTATATAGCTTAAGGTGTGTCTCGTAACGAATGTTCAAACAGCTGGGGTTTTGCATCCAACCTGCAATGGCCATCCCATCTGTGGACAGATGCTTCGCCCAGTTAGGCTCCTCATCTAGGCAAACTTCGTTCGGATAACGTTAGTCAAATTACTGCTGGTGAATCTTTTGGGTTAGTTTGGATGGATGATACCATTCGAGTTTAAACAGTACTGAATTGTCTAAAGCTGAACTCTTAAGCAAATCCGTTTGCGTCACTCGAAAGGATTTTAGTAAGATCGGAAGGAAGTATTCCGCACGGTAGTTTCCAGAACCCCTTCTTTCGCATTAGGCAAAACCACTAATCGCAGGAAGGTAAATCACCGATTGGTACTTTACTAAAGAAAAGACTGTGGGTACCATACGACACCATTCGGTCGGTACTTCTAAGGTTAAACAGTTACAGAACCAAGACAAATTAACAGTACAGCCAGATTAAATGAGGCCAACCCAATTTAATCAATTCCAACCAGTTATTACAAAATTCCGTGGAACGCGACATGAGGCATGGAAGCTGGAAAACGACCATCGGAGACTGGAAGAAATGGTGTTACACACGGTTTTCACTGACTCTTCAAACAAGGGACCATCGAATCATAAACAAACTCTCCAACAACAGTGGTAAACTGTCACTAGCCAAAAACAAACGCTGTGGGTGCAGATGAACTCACAGCAGAAGAAGTACAATCATCAAAGTCAACGGGAAATCTGTATAATGGGACAACAACTAAAGACTTCAATGCACTCCGTGACGTGAGGAAGCGCCCAAAATGTGGCTCACAAATAGTAGTTGTTGTCCCGCCGACAACGTGCAACATAACGTCGAAAAACTTACTGACGTGTGAATCACATTTACAAGAAATAGGGTTAATTAACGTTACTGCATAAATCGAGTCACGTGACCAGTGAGACACCAAGGTCCAATGATAACACAAGTACATGTGCACACAATGCTGATGGTCAGTAAGCCAGCTAACTGATAGCAAGGCCGAAATCCACACACTCGCGAGGCCGTTGTAGCACACAAGAGGAGAGAAACAACGTAGCTACCCAAGTGAACGTATGCAAAATCCGTCCTAGCCACTTTGATCGAATGCTTTTTAGGTTTCTGTTTCGTGTTATCATTTCCTAGTTTTGTTATGCTTGGGATTAACAAGCTGGACAGACGGGAAATATAATGGTCTTCTTAAATAGATAAAACTGAGAAACTTCTGCAAACGGCTGCTTGTTCTGTGATTCTCACCAACTAATCAACTGTATCAGCCATGTGAATAGGTCACCTTCTGATGTGCTTATTCGATCATGCTTAGAGTGATAATGAATTGGTGACGGTAAAAGCGGTCACCTCATGATCGTCAAGGCTTAAGTTTGACTCTCTATCCTGAAAACGGCGAGCACACTACGAGAACAGCAAAACTTGAGCTCAGTACTAGTCGTCATGGTGAACAAACAGAAGAATCCAACATAAAATTGTTAATTTCTCAAGTGTGACAATCTTCAGCACTGAAAATGCATTGATAATTTGTGAAAGTTAACAAGAAGTTTGTGAGATTTTGATGAATATGTGAAGATGGCCCACTTAGTCGTCACGAGAATTGTGGTAGCATAAAGAAAGTTCAGAGTGAAGTGACAGAAACACAACTTGACTAGACAACATATTAACTGTTTGAGTTTAGTTTCAAAGTTGGAAAATACTTGACCAGTGGCAAGGATCACAGTAAGGGCCAGGCAAATCTCACGCATAATTATGGATTGAATAATCGGATTTCGATAACCTTTGTGCTAGCCAAGAGACATTGTTTCACTATGTGAACTAATTCCAAGGTAAACGATAATGGGGCTGAATTGCTAGTTCGGATGAAACTCAGTGCTCTGAATCGACGAGGCGTACCAGAACTGCACGTGGATTGTATTCCCTTTCTGGTTAGGTCAGTAGTGCGATAGGTTATTCACGCATTCTTCGAGGAGGGTGTGTGACTATGTGACCCAATTAGGCTACAGGACAGAATAATGTGAAAGGCTGTATACCAAAATGAACTGCGTATTTAGATAGCATATTCTTGAGTTGTAGTCTCCGAACAGAATTCGATGTGAATGGAATAATCCGGCCGTGTTAGCCCGTTCAACTGCATCTGTGAGTTGAAAATATACAATCACCTAAACAAAGTTCCCTTTCAAGTATGTGACTGTTCACCGGGCACAGCAGTTTTACGACAGTTCTTTCCAAATTGAATGGGATGACATCATTTGTGCCTAGGTGTTCGAACACATCTTACAGCATGGGTATTAGTGACGTCTGGTGGAAGCCTAATCTTATGTACATAACGGAGCTGACCTGTTGTCCTGAATTCTAGATGTTTATCTGCTGTTAGAGGATAACGATAAAAACATCCCACTGAAGGTCAAACTTTAAAAACGACATGAACTGACAGGTCACCGTTCGAGTCTGAAGTTCAGGAACAACAGAATAGTGCCAGGAGAGATTATAGTCGAATCTCGAATGTAGGCACCAATGACGCCACCTCGTCTGCAATATCAAGCTGCGCTGGCGGTGGAATTTTCAATCCATCCAGTTGAGCTACAAAGGCTCCACTGTACTGAACAATTACAGAACATACTTCTTTCATCGATAGACTAGTAAATTAAATTTTTTTGGTTATGCTTCATTTGTCTATCTATAACTTACTTGGAAAAGATGAACTCAGGCCGACATCCATCATAAGAATATCATTTAGGCTTCAGTCGAATCCTTGGTGTATATCTTTATAGTCTCTTGAAATAAACAATGAACAAGTTGTCGCTTCTGCTTCAGTGTACATGTACGTAAAAGTTACGTTGGCTGAAATCAAAGTTGTCTGTCCAAATGCATGTGGTATTAAATATGTCACTGTCATGTTTGTAGGTCACACAGATTATGCACTAGTCCCATTTCTGTTATTCTATTTCACCTGTAAATTCCATTTCGCGCTTCCTTCTTCACCAAGCAGTCAATACATGCTGACTGCCTGTACTTTTGATTCTTCATATTTCCTTTCGCAATTTATGTTCTCTGCTGACCGTACTGACTAAACATTCACGTGAATGAATGTTGACCGTTTGCTGGAAATGTTCACCCGCAGGAGTTTACATGTTCAATCGGCTGCATTTCGTGTCCCGGATGCAAATGAAAATTGTGAACAGAATGATACCCAAGCATGATGATCTTGGCGTTCCTCAGCGTTAGTCGGGGACGACTTTTTCTGATTTCTTTGTGCTCATTTCTAAAAGACGACTATGATAATCGTGTTGTTTGCTTATTATGCAGAAATATCAAAAAACCTGTTCAACTCACTCCCTTCAGACGGAACATTTTTAACAGCATTCCTCTCCGTGTATGTTATTATAAAACTCTACTTAGAAGAAGCTCAGGCCACCGTCTAACAGTTTAGTACGGTTTGCTCGGTCGTAAGTAAATAATTATCTCGATATGTATGTTCAACCCTTGCCAAACAGTGTGAATATTGTGTGCTGGAGTAAACTTGTAAACGTTTCCCGGGATAGTGTCTACAAAATAGGTCCGCAGGAAAACCCAATATCCATCTTATCATCAAATCTTTGTCTTTAGGCAGATCTTCCCAAATAAATTTGAGTGGAATACAAGACCACGCATTGAACCAGCTGAGTTCAGACCAGATAAATTCTCAAGTTAAGAAGTGGTTTATATTAAATTAGACTGTTGTTCAATTCACCTCTTCCGTATGCATGCGGCCATCCTATGGTTAAAGTGGACTACAGTTATCTCCACTGTGCTTGTGGAACTGAAAGTGTTCTCTTCTAATGGTTAAAAATGAACAGCTATGCGCCTTTTCAAACCATTCGAATTCACTTTTCATTAAATGGTCGCACACACTGCATATTTCAGTGACGTCTCCAGTCTGCCAGTAGTAATGAGGTGTCTTTAATACGCAGGTCAGAAGTTGAAAGGAGATTTTTGGCGTTGGTGCACAAGAAGCTCAGTTTCCATTGGTCTTAACCTTTGGTATCATTCTTGAATAGTCACTCTGAGAAGAACTTCAACAGTCAACAGACCTGCAACTCATATCTTGGAGTTATTCTGTCTAAGTTTAATTTATGAGTAATTGAATATCTCGATATTCCATCCATCCATGATCGCCTATCAAACTACTTTGTTCAATGCGTTCATCATCTCTCAGATATCGACACCGATGTGAGTTCACATAGATCGCCCGTAAGTGAGTGTCTAATTTCTGGCTTGTGGAGGTACACAGTATAGTTATTGAAGCGGGTTGATCAGTAGTTTATTGTATTGAACCTGAAAGCCATAGAAAATGAATTGTGAAGGCATGAACATTAAAAAACTGACTCCGGTGTTTGCCGTTGATTTTGTGAATGTTCTGTAGGTGTGTTTGTGCTTTCACCTGATGGACAATGGAAATCTGAATATTGCTGTTTGTCTCTACTAGAACATTTCTGTTGGCCTGTTTTTCATATGGATGGCCAACAGTTACTAATGAGTAGTGTGGTATATTTGTGATAGTAGATGAGACCTAATTGTGAAAAGTCAGAGCTTCGGCTGGATTCGAACCAGCTACAGAGACGGTATGCCACAACGCGGCATGTGATGTACCAGCTGAGCTACGAAGCCACACCAGAAGCTTGGGAATTTCCCATTTGGATTCTGCTACCTAGTTATCCTGATCACGTAGCATTCATCGTGGGTGAACCACATTATTGCATGAGAAAATGGAGGTAATATACTTCCTGATAGTTTAGGCTTAAATAAATGGTTGGAACATATTCGTGATAATATTGTCACACGGTATGTGTCAAAAATGTTCTTGTCAATAGTCCACTTGAGTCCATCTGCTCCAGCGCAATCTGATTTTCAACTATGGACCATAGTCTGGGGGGCTAATCGTCGACTAAAGTGATTGCGGTTAGTAGCGAACTTGTTTTTGGTAACGTTTTAGTATCAGAAAATGTTCGTCTGTGTCAACAAGAGAACCCAAGTGGGGAATGATTACTGACTTTCAGGCTGTCAAGATTAGGTGAATGGGGTATATTTGTTTAGGCGAAAATTACAATTGCTTGTAAATGTTTTAATCCAGAAAAGATTATTTTACGTAGTCGCATTCATTTGTAATTTTGGTACAAACTGTTGATGGGACTATGATTCCGATCCTAAGCTGAGCGGCACTCACGTAATTTCAGAATCAACATTCGTTTGTGAACTGGAGGCGAAAATTTCACGACTCTAGTAAGAGTTTGTGTAGATCAAACGTAGAAACGAGTTGGGTGTTAACAAGCCACATTCGTGAGTCACCTGTCGGAGAGGATACTGACCAGACCGATGGCATGGGAGCTGAGTTTCGGTTAGTACTAGTTCGACCTCATTCTGCTGCCGGTAGCTGATGGTTGTTAAGTGGCTTATCTTGCCTACTTGTTTATTCATGCAAAGTGAGGCTGAACATTAGCTAACTCTCTGGTTGGATGACAGGCAGTAATAATAATCACCATCATCATCATGTTTGCTTAAACGACCAGCCAGTTCACCGATGGTTGGATTGGTTGATCGATCCATGTGCACATCGTACGCCGTTAGGAAAGCGAACGTTGACCAGACCACGTTTTCGTACATACACTGGCACGCATCACCAGTTTATGCTTCCTATGTGTGCTTGTAATCACAGTGGCGGCTTTAAAACAAATTGAAAAAATGAGACTATAATTTATAATTACGGTGGTGCTAAGCGTAGCCGGTCAGCTTTACCACATTTTTATTCACTCCAGACAGACTTGCTGTTTATTAAATCTTATATTAACTATCCGATACAAACCGTTTTTATTCAGTCACTATGTACTTAGACAAAAACATTTGGACCGGACGATTTCCAGTGTCCAGCCTGTGTAAACTACAAAGAGACAGTGTGCACTCTTGATAATATGAATGGGCACGATTTGGAAAGACTGATTAGAAGGTTCAACCATGGGGTGAAAAGCACCATGACTTTTGGTCAATGTACGTCACATTTTCGTAAGTTAAGTCGAATCAAATCAAAAGTGTCTTAACTATTCGGTTGTTGATCTAGTCACCTGTTTAGTGACATTGTGGTGAAAAGGGTGCGGTTTAGTAACTGCGACAAGAATACAAACAATCGTTTTGGAACCCAGGTTACCACAACCAGCTTAGTAAGTAAGCCCGAAGTGATACACACACAGACTTTTAATGAGAAGTAAATTCAGGATTGGTGGAAACAGTGACCAGGCATAGATCAAGGTGTTCAGGCTGCACACTCATTCCAAGAGGAGACAGGGTGCTTGTTATGTTAACTGTGCATTTCGGGCTTGTCAAGTGTAGTACACAACAGTCACTGAACTTACTAAGCTGTTTTGCGTAGCGACACGTAGTGGAGAATTTCGGCTAGTCAAAATCGAATACCATTAACAACTAATCAAAGCCACGTCATTTATATGGACTGTTTTACCAGCTCCTATCGGAAGCGCTGTCATTAGGGTTCGTCCGTGTTGCGTATCCACGACTGAGCCAGGCTTCTGATTTCGGTATCTCTGTTTGTGGGAGGAACTTGTTGATTGCTGGGTAGCTGACTTTATACTGACCATATCAGAATTAACGCATATAAAAATTTATTCACGGTAAAGAATGATTGCGTAAACAGTTATTTTCAAACAGTCTGGAAATCATGTGTGGATAAACGAATTATTTTATATGGGAGAGGTGTCTAAAGGGGAATATGTGTGTCTGTGATACACACAACTGTCACACGATTCCTATGTGGTTACGGGCTATTGGAAACTACAGATGTATATGCACTGCTGACCTTGTATTGATCGTGTGCAGAAGAAATGTTGTTCGGGGATGACCAGGTTGTATTACTAACGGGAGCGTGAAAAATGTTAGGGGAGAAGTGCTAGATAACTGCGTAGCGGATAGTTAGCCCAGTTTCGGTTCAACAAAAGCATTTCAGGTTGATCAGAATAACAGTCGACTGTAGCCAGTTGTCTATAGTCGGACGTTGCTTAACTCTTCTCAAAGGATTCAGGTGGCCAGGCATTCTGATGACCCGGCTTGGATACCTAAATACTTACATGAATTCTGCGTTTGAAAATACCAGTTGGTGATTGTTCGACACTCAACCGGCCCACATGATATTATAATTTCAGTGAATTACTTATACAGTGGTGCTTTTGGTTGGACAATTATCGTAACGGATAGTGAAGGTTCTCCTATGCTAAAATGAATTCATATCTGGTAAGCTGATAATATGTGGATAAATGTTCCAGTTTAAGCGAAATGTACGAATACAAAAGTGTAAACAATATTATGATCCGTTTTTATTCTCTTATGAGATGCGGGGCAAACTTAATATTTCGTTTGAGTTGAACAACTGGAAGCGCCTAATTGTCAGATAATTCAAAATAACCCGAAGGACATGGAACTGTGGTTTAGTGAATGTGTACAGACGTTAATCTATGACAATTTTATAGACACGATCACATTTACTGATCCTAGACTGTGTGGAGCTCATGTTCCTCAAGTGTACAAAATTCTGGAAGTTTATCGACCATTTGTCGTTTTAAGCGTGACGGTGACCATGTCTAACTCTCCATTAAGTTGTCACTAGCTGGCGCATTGCCAAAAGAAACCATTCACTGCTGCTATTCTGTCAACAGGATTACGATAGAAGTCACGAAAAATGAATTGAGATGAACGCATTTCCACGATGAAAATTCAACGTTTTCAGGGTAAAAATTACTAGAATGGGAACGACCATAGCCAACGTTTTCGTGGCTAAATCGTATAACTGAACAGCAGACCAACTGAACGACCCGGAGCTTGATGGAGAGTGTGATAATGTCTTTTCTTTAATCAAGTATGACCAGATCCATGCAAAGATGTGCCATGTGTAATGATGTTTCACTGGAAAGGTTTGCTGATAGGGGAACGTTTAGCCAGCTCCAGCTCATATGCAAGCAACTGCAAGTGGGACTGTAGTCGACCGGCGTCAGCCAATTAAAAACAAAAGTCGACCGCCTCATCAAAGTTGTTTGTAACAGGTGGACGTCAAAACGAGCGCAACATCTTGTCAGATTTGAACAACCGAACTGTCTAGGTCACGGTGTCATAGGTAATAACCAACGTAATAACCAATGTAACACGCTGGACAAGAAATCGTTAAACTGAACAATGTTGGCTCTCTATCTGCCTGTCAGATTGCTGTTGTTTTGACTATTTTGGTTCCTTGGCCACTTACGCGACACAAAGACTTGTTTACATTCACACAGGAGATACAAGTCAGTAAGTCGGAGGAACGGTCAGTTGTCAGTTCTAAATGCTAACACCACGAACGATCAGTTCGGCGTGCTATCGCCTGGAGTAGTGCACGGACCGTCCAGCGGAATGCAAAAGAGGATGGGTGTGAACAGTGTTCGACCTTGCATGTAGGTTGAGCATTGTGGACACTTTGGATGACATGCTACATCGAGTTGGGTGGACTTGTCTTGATTAGGAGTAGAGACGACGTTTTTCGGGCGCGTTCCTGTGGTTACCAAGGCAACAGTGGCTTGTAGCTGACTTTCCAGGAAGACAATAGGTACTGATTAGTGGCCCAGTGATTATGTCCAACTGTCGGCCGCATACTAGTTGTGAAATCAGTGGTCAGTGAACAACCCGATTCCTTATATCCCTGTTCAAGCAAACAGGAACTAATTTCACCAAACGAAACTTAATCTACTAATGTAGATACAGTTTTGGCGCCTCTTACGCCAGCAGAACTCAACCTTATTCTATAACCGTGGCCGACGGACCCATACCACGATGATTTTAGCAAACTGTTACACCGTCATCTGACAGCTTGACGTCGAATGCTTGGGAGAAGCACGCGTCATTCATAGTGGAATATAACTTAAAGAATGATTTTAGATGAGAGTTCAGTATTCTGCAGTCAACTAAGAACAAACTTTCGTAATCGCACTTCAGAGCAATTGCCATCAACAATCAACATTCCACTTCGTGTAGTTCAAAGGGATTCTCTATGTTTCTGATGCTCTTTTGGTAATGGCTTAGAAACGGTTAAACATTGTCCTTTGTGTGTAGATTTTGTTGCTTTCGAATATGGAATTCCTGACTCATCTAGTGTAATGAACTCTGCTCTGGCGTGATTCATACTGTGAATGTCATCTGCCTACACTATGCTCACCGTTAATATCTGATTTGACGTGTAATTATAGACGTTTCTTGCAATTCTCACCAATGTCCAATATCTTTTCCATTGTAACTGCTTTTAAAAAAACCTAAATACATGCTTTCAATGAGGACCATTTAATCACTTCAACGCACCTAACTTGATGGCAGTAGAAAACAAGATGGAAACCCCTTCATGCCGAGCGGTTTTTGAGAGATATTCCGGAGAAATTTAAATGTACATTCCTTTTGCTTACATTTTGATTATCCAAATCTTGGCGTAACCACAAAATTCCGGAGTATGCCAGCTGAAGTTATCAATTTGATGCACATCCGTTAGTATATGCTCCTCTTTCCAAATGATTAACATGATTCCAAACCAAACCTTCTCTGGATTACTTCTGGTCAATTGGTAAACTGCCACTGTTGTGGATTTCACACATTTGGTATGTAGAAGTTACTCACATGAAAGCTTAGAGATCCTACGGTTGCATCAGGGAACCTAGTCGATGCAAATGTTTGATTAACGACAGTGCAGTTCTGCTGACTGAAAAAGATTCGAGACAAATCAAGTCGGCTCAGATTGATACGAATTAAATACAGATGAACAGTTAGCTCTTTTCTGCATTGGTCAGTACCTATTCACTAGTACCACTGTTGAACATATCCACCCTGGATCGATAAACCTACTGATCACATTCCATCAAATAGAGCTCCTACGGGCGCTTTCAGAAAGAGGTTAGAGCAATCTATCGCAACTGGATCTGGAGTGAGGTGCACCAAAGCACATTCTCGTTGGGGATTCTGGACTGACATTTGTTGGCAGATCAATCACGAAAACAAGCTGTTCAGCTTCTTGGAAGGTTGTTTCTTTGGTGCACACCAGAATTCACAGAGTTCCGATTTTTAGGAAGTTCCCCTGCGACAAAATTTATCGTCAAAGAATAACTAAATCAGAAGTAAGAGAACATTGGAGCCCATTGGTTTGAAAGATGTCAATAACACGAACGAGCGATCTCATCAGGCATTTGGGTGAAAACGCGGATAATCATCGCCACCGTAAGCACTCATCGCTTTGATCAGAGTCACATCTGTTGTAATCTGGAACAGTATTCCTTAGGCCAACTAGTGTATTTTCGTGTCGTCAAACCATACGGTGACATTGGTGAGCATCTTAACACATGCTTCAGATGTCTCGTGCTTAATGAGACCGACCATTGTGAGTTCCTCTAATGACAGCATGGAAGGACAGTCAACTTTCCGTCTAACTCAGATGCACCGAGGTTGGTTTGCATTTTTAAAGTTATCCAAAATTGTGAAAATGAACCTTCGGATCATCTTATGAACCGCTCTGATTTGCCATTTAATGCTCGTTCCAGCAAATTATGTTATCTTTGACCTCGTCGATCACCACGCAGTATTTTAACATATCATTTGACTAGATGTTCCCACTGCACGCGTTATGTGTATTTCATTCAGCTCCAAGTGATCCCATTTGATCGTCTACTGGATGCACTGTGTGGTTTGCCAGGTGCATTCATATTAGACACGAGTGCATATTACTAATTAATATGTTGGTGTGTCTCTTCAGTATGAATGTTTGCAAACTTTATGGGGTGATCAATAATCACCGAACTAAGGCCAGTTAATGAGTGAACTTTCGTTTGTCGGACTGCCGTCAGTTACATCATATGTTGACTGTGTAGGGAGCGGCATGCGCGTTGACCTGAAGGGAACTACAGCGGAAGGTTATATACATTCATGCGGAGGCGGTTTAAAACTTTGGGTGTACACACATTTTTCCAATGTTCACCTTGAGGAGTCGGATGCTTCTTTCTATAAAAAAAAATACCACAACACGCTAAACTTTTCAGTCTCAGGTTGGTGGCAGGGTTGGTGTCGGAATCTTCAAAACCGTCGAAAAGGACAGATCGATAGAGAAAAAATGTTAGCCACCAAATTTATGGGGTTGTTAGTGCTTACTCTTCTGTGTGAATCGGGAATGATTTATTGGAAGCAAGAGAGGGTCCAGAAGAATACAAATTCCTTTTTAGATACTCATTATGTGATTTATGAATTTTGACACCCCCTTGCAAGTGTATAAAATCAGCTATGCAATGTCCAGGAGTTATAGTCACACTGACCAACAGTAACAGCTCTCTTACTCCAAGGTCATGAATTCGAATACAGCCCAGAACTAGCAACTTGTAACTGACAATCTATTACTGATAAACTTTCAAGTGTGAGCCTGACAAATAAATGATCAGAACAGTCATCTTGTATACACTAAATCTGGGGCCCAAGTAATACTCCGGAAATCGGTTTTGAAGAAGCTGTTTTTCGAAATGGTTCTTTGGTTTGAAAATCTGGGCGCATGAAAAACATTCACGTCAGTAGAAGTCAATCATGACGACACTGCCTACTGCATGACCGAATTCCCATTAACAGAAGATTTATGTTGTAGTACATAACAAATTGTGGAATATAATAATTCGTGGATAAAAATTTATGAGGCTGGCATACGAATTCATTTTCCCTCTAAGTTCTTGAGTAAGGCACTGATTGTGCCTCATTACTCTTAGTAATCAATTAACTTCGGAAAAATTACGTTTGGCATAGTCATAATACGTCCTCATAGTCTGTGGCTGAATACATCCAGTCATGCGAGAAAAAGGTAGCAGTTGATTATAGAATTTTCACGTGAATCTGAGTCGGAATTCCACATGTAATAGGCTCAGCCAAATACCTAAACAGTTTCACCGAAAAAACATCCGTGATAGAGCACATGTACATAGAATGAAACTCAACCAAACGATTGTTCTACCAGTTGCAACATCAAATACACTAAAAACGACATGAATCTCACTGACAACAAATTTCAACAGTATACACATCAAAACTCGGGCATAACTCTGGAATAATCAGCACTGTCGTAATGTGTGAGATCGAGCTAAGTTTGTGCTGGATGCTACAGATCTAATAGATCTGTAGCAATCGATTGAGTGAACGCGATAATGTAGAACACGGTCTAATATTAGTGCCGATCCAGAGCGTACGGATGTTGGAAAAGCAGCTAACTTACGGACTACTGGAAAAGAACAGAACAAACTTTGTTTCCTATGGAATTCGAACCGATACTTACGAAAGCAGTGAGGGGAACAGTGGAGGGGGAAGACAGGATTAAGTGTTGAGGTGGGAGAAGCGTTACAGTGAACGAGTGTGGGATGAACCAACCTCTCATGACATTCGGTTCGGTTAATCCGATTTGCGGATAAT
>QNGE01009434.1:0-12861 GCA_008508345.1 Paragonimus westermani
AGCCAGACGTTGCAATTCTTCTTCACTATGTGCCAGCAATGCCCTGTCATCTGCAAACAGAAGCATGCGCATCGCTGAGGTCTGTACCTGGGTTGGAGCGCTGAAACGTCGGATAGTCAACAGCCGCCCGTCTGTCCGGTACTTGACCTCAATACCATCTTCTCACCAAAGTGGGAGTACGCATGCAGCCACAAACACAGATGACAAGATTATTCGGGTTTAGGCGTGAAAGGACGTGAGCCTCATCTTAGTAAACGTTGGTATTGTGAAGATCTGGGTTTCCACGCGTCACCTAAATGTTGACAAAGTTGGGACCTTAGAATTAACTTGATTTTAGCCCGTATTTGGAACCAAGCATCAGAAGGCTGCTAGTAGGTTGTTCTTTCAAGAAAGGAATTTGTAAAAACAGCTTATTCGGACATGTTGAGCTACAAGCGCGTGTACTTGACCAACTACGCAATTCCGTAGAACCAATCTGCAAAGCGAAGAAGGAGGCTATTTCCGGACGTTGGACAGCAAAGGTGACATCGTCCACATATATGAGCCGAAACGGATTCTTAGGAATTGGCATGAGGCCTTTATGTGTACACATACATATATATATATATACGCCCGGGTGGATACCAGAGTTTGTGAGTAGCTGGCACAGTTTTTGATCATTTAAACGAGTGAACTCCGGACGACTCGGAAAATAAGCGTTTAACATCATTATGATAGAGGATTAAATTCTATACGTCTTGAGAAAACAAAACAGATTCTCGCTATCGGTGCAACCGAAGGCATTGTCATAGCCGAGGATAAAGAAACGGTCTGCCGTACGCTTGTTATCCTGAGATGACGAGATTGAGTTGAGAAGGCCTGATAATACGTAAACTGATATGGATCAGTGTAGGTACTGCGCAGCATTAAGTGTTCAGGTAAAGCCCCAAAAACTTTGAACGCCATTGAGGTATATGCAATCATTCGAATTTCGAATGAGCTTCTCTTCGGTACCAGTTCGATGTTAACAGGTCTCTAACGGTCAACAATTTTCCTCTGTGTGACACTAAGTGTATTTGTGGAAGTCAACTAACATGTGAGCAAACTCGCTGAGTGTTGCTCGTGACATTCCATCTGATCATTCCACTTTGCCATCTCTTCATATACGATTGTGCGTTTAATAGGTAGATGAAGTTGTCAGTCGGAGAATGCAATTAACAAGAAGATCAAGGGGCTTTTAGTGAAATTCGAGAATTACAGTTTAACTCTACAATATCGTAATAGGTTTTTTGTATGGATGGTTTATACGACACAATGATAAAAGATGATTTCTACTAGGATGCAGGTGAGGATTAGCTGTTCACATAAAGACTTGAAGAGTGCTTAAAAAGAAAATCTGATTTGTGGATCACCCTTTATTGTCACATCCACCGTACTTTCGAAATTGCAAAAGCGATAGGGTGCATCACATCAGCTTCATGCTATGCCTGGAGTGAACACATGTAAGTAATATGTTGATTAATTCGCTTGTATTAAAAGGACGCCCTTATTATTGTAACTGGTTTGGGCGTCATTAAAAGTGCCCGATGTAGAAACCATTATACGGAATGGATACCAAGTTGAAAGGGTCACAAGTTCGAATCACATAAAACTTGACTGCGTAAGTTAGGTATGTAGATAGGAGATCGGTAGTAAGAGATCACAGTTACCCCTAGTCATCTAATAAACAGAACAATCAATGACTGCTAAGATGAATCAACGGCAGAATAATTGTGGGCTCATAAACTTTCATTCTGTGGCCGTATGCGAACGACGCAAATGGTCTCCTACAGGTCAGCAATGTCAGTTCGTCATTACAAGCTGTATGTTGAGTATTCAAATTATAAAGTGCTGTTGAAACACAGGCGTGTGCTTGCCTCATCCATTGATGGCAAACCATTGCAGATATTGAAAGTTTTTATACTTGGTAAGTTGTATAAATTGTGGTAATGGTAATAACCACAGTTCTGGTGACATTTAAAATTCTGTCTCGTTGTTGCGGTATTGGAAGTTCATTGAACAACAAGGCTAACAACGTCTCTGTATGAACCGTTCTTCAGTACGGTTGTTTAGCCTAGCATGTTGGTTCAAATGCCGTTCTTAGTGTATCTGTTCTTCATCGTTCGTGTATTCGTGTGTCTTGGAATTATATAAAAACAACAACATCATCATCATAGACAGCAATACATCAGTGGTTAACACTAATGCTTAGCTGCCACACAACCATGGAGAAAAAACAAACCCTATATAGAAAGAGACGGAAGGAAAAAAGAAAGAGGACGGGAAGGGACCTAACTGCTGAAAATAACTACGTCCATATTCAAATATTCAGCATCAAGGTGCCTACACCTTGCAAGTGAGAGAAAGGCGTCATCAACGAGACAGCTGCCAGGAGGGATGTTCCGCCTGGCTTCTACCACCTCCAGAGATTTCTCCGAGATCCAATGTTTGATCATTCCATGTACCCCCCTGTCGCATGCCACAGTACCTGCGTCACGAATGGCTCGTGTGATCTGGGTCCAGGAGCGATCAGCATCTTCGGAGTGAGAACAACTGAGGCAGGTTTCTAAGCTAGTTTGATACTTATGCTTTACCGACGGTATAGTCAGCTTCTCAACCACCAAACGTTCCTGTCGGTGGGGTCGTTTTCCGGCTAAAGTGAGTACGAAATGACAACGTACCAACGCATGATCTGAGTCCAGGTACGTGCCCCAATAAGAACGACAGTCCTGAATGGAACCCCGCCACCTATAACTAACAGCTATGTGATCTATCTGAGACCAGGTCTGACTCAGAGAGGGAGGGTGCCAAGTATAGCAATGACGCGCACGATGCCCAAAACTAGTGCTGCCTAAAAACAACCTATGCTCGGCACACAGCTGCAACAGTCGCCCACCATTGTCCGACCGATGTGATGATATCCCAAACCTGCCACCTAAACGAGATTCGGCCTCACCAAGGCGGCTGACCTGGGCGTTCATATCTCCGGCCAGAATGGCTATATCAGAACCACGTGTCGACCGGAGGAGAGCGGCCAGATCCGAACAAAAGACGTACTTGACGCCGACGTCACTACAGTACAGTCAGTTAGAGCGTGAGCAGATACGAGGAAAATATTTCTGACGGTTTTGCGTCCAGAACTGACCTTAACAGAACCTGCCAAGCGGACGGCACAAAGTCTACTGTTAAGAGGAATCCAACCTATCAATGCGGCTGCGGTCGTTGTGCTGAGGACTATACCTAATCCAGCAAAAGCAACAGCACAATCTGGAAGTGTCTTGGAAGATCGGGCAAATCTGACAGCTCGTAGGGTGTTGGTACGTTTGCAAAAACTGATAGATCTACAGATGTGAACACACCACTTGTCACACCGGACGGTTTTGACTGTATTCTAATTTCTTCGGGACTCGATTACCAGGTTTTCGTTTGATGCTTTGATGCCGAAGAATAGAGGTTTTGGGTTGATTGCTTGGTTAGGTACACCGTTCCCCGCCGTGACCCACATGACATTACTCAATTGTTGCTAGACACACATCATTCTCATTATCACCATTATATTCAGCTTTGCACCGTAGTTGTTACCACCACTCGATCAAGTGTTGGCCTCCACAGCAGTTTACGAAGTGACAGATTAATCAACAAGTGCGAGTGTGTGATAAAGAAGAACTAAGCAGACGCAGTCAGTGTTCTTGAAGAAGAACCAACTAACTCTGGTTCCTCGTTGACTATGACACGTTATCACGTCAGAAGAAGTACTCAGCTACCGATTTGGGTGGTCGTACAATCCTCAGTCCTGCAGGTGACAAGAGCTTCCATAAATTGTGACCGTGTCATCACGTGACCATAAGGTGGTTTCTTCCCATCGTCAATAGCCACAGTGAAAAACACATTGTGTGGCAGACGCTTCGTTCGCATATGGAGTACGAAACTCAACATGTATAGGTTGTACCTTCTCTGTCTTTCGGTTATCAGTCATGGTCCTAGACAGTTCCTGAATACGCGTCGACCGGTTGTCGCATTGCTCACTCGATCCGCTCAGTCCGTAGACATGCAATGGGCCACTTCGATATGAATGACACGAGTCTGCAAACAAGTAAATATGCAGCCATAACCTTTGAGGTCGCTCCTTCCTATACGCACCTTGAATGAGCCGAAATAATCCAACCCACAGTACCTGAATGGGTAACCGCCCGTCGATGCTCTCATCGATGGGATTGGCGCCATCGTTTGAGTGCACTGCTTAGCATAAACCCTTTTACAGTGACAGCACTCACCTAACACTCGTTTAACGGCCGCCATTTCTTTTAAAATCCCAAACAGCCTTCTGATGCTGGCAAGTAAATGCGAGGCACCCGTGTGCCCTTCGGATTCGTGGTAATGGCGTATCAAAAGTCTTGTGACATCACCGTGACTAGGAATAATCACCAGTTTCACACCGTCTCCATTGTCTTGTCAGATTCTACCGCCAAGATACATTGCTTCACCTATCAACGCTCGCTGCAATCTTTCAAGTCTACCTACCTTACGATAAATCATGGTGGATGATCTCAGGACCCTGAGTTCCTTGCAGAACTCGTGCTCTTGCACGAGCTTTATTAGTTTTAGACAACAGGCATTGATTTCAGACGTACGGAGGGTTCCTACTTTGATTAACGCGTTTTGTCTAGTGCATATCACCACGGACAGAAAGTTAACGTAATGTGATAACCAAGCGATGGCTCGCAGTAACTTAGTCCAACTAGAGTACCTCGGTACCAGCTGGTCCAGTATACAATTAAAGTCCGATTTCGTGGTGATCGCACGAGTGCGCCTAATCTTGGGGTCTTACTTTAACAAACACAAGGTTGGTATTTTCGGCCACCATTCTTCTGGGTTCAACAAGAAGCTGGGACCCCCTAGCCAGAGGTTCATCTCCTTGGTCAAGGCCTCTGACACTCCCCTAGACGCCACATCGGTCGGATTTAATTCTGAAGGCACATGTCTCCAATGTGCGAAAGATGTAAGGTCGTGGATGAGTCCTAAACGATTGACAACGGAAGTTGCGAAACGCGATGAAGTGTTCTGTAATTATTGCAACATTATTGTAGAATCTGTCCATAGTGAAACGTTACTTATTGGAGTTTTCTACTCACGAATAAGGAAATACATCAGCTCGGATGATAGAACGGATGCCGTTAGCTCCATCCTTGGTATGGTAACTGCCTTCTTTAGGATCATCCTAGATTTTCCCACCGGAAAGCTTCGTCGAGCACTATTATCTGAGGCAACCACCTTTAGATAGCCCACCGCCCCGTAACTGACCTCCGACGCATCACAGAACATATGCAACCCGACAAGGTTTACTGGCGAAATTCTTTACACAACGCACCTGGATAATCCCGTGCAGTCTATGGATTTGACATCATTCAGCCAATTTTCCCAATGCACCCGATCATGCTCCCTTTGTAATGTGACACAAGCACAAAATGGCAACGATCTCGTTCCGAAATGGTGAGTCACTGGTGGTCCTTTGAAGGATTCAGAGCCCCACCAAAGAAAACCTAGTGCACCTCGGCCACGACACAGAACTCTCACTTGCAGGAGCATCTCTTCAATACCCGCGGAGACCACTAGCGGGTGTTTACAAGGATGAATAAACACTCTCAACAAAATTTTATTCAGATCCGGATCCTGGAGTAATGTTTTGTGGAGAGACACACCCCGTAGTTCAACGACACAACCGAAGACTATCTTTATCCCACCGAGCTTATTCGGGTTAAGTACGGGACGGTGTGCCAAGTACCATCTCTGTGCTATAGCCGTAACACTCTTATTTATATAACCCTTCCTGAAGTGCTCCAGTATCACGGCCGAGTAACGGGCGCTTAGTTCCGGGTCTCGAATAAACCGTTTCTTCAACGCAGCAAGGCGCTTCTCAGCCATCTTCTTATTGTTGTGCAATACCCATCTATCTTGTTTCCACGGCGAACCTATCCCACAGTGACCGTGCCTGAGTATTACACTGCTCTCAGTCGTATTTAACGCTCGCCTGTCCCCCACAGAAGGCTCTTTGTTCTCCGAAGTGCATCCGTCGGCGAAATCCAACTCACACATCCTTCGGACCGGAAAACCCAACGAGACCGGACGTGCTCCAATGATGTTTACACAGTGCCCATTCCGGGCTTCGGTGCGACATAAGCCTCGGAGGCTCCAACCGAAAATGGTCGTACTCGCATAAGACTCACTGATACTGCCCAATCCCTGTTCCAGCACCCAGTCTGCCTCAGAGATATCGCATCCTATCAAAATCCCCACACCGGTCCCAGTTAAACTCTTAAAGGAGACATCCTTTAGGTGAGTCCATCTATCTACTTCTGACTGGTGGACAACGTCAGCCTGAGTCACTGGCAGCTGGTTCACCGCATTAACTGAATCAGGTGTGATGGAATGCTCCTGATCCAACGATTGCAACTCAACCGATACTTTATTGCATGATGTTGCAGAAGTTCCATGTAGAGTACGGAACATCATCTGACAGGAATGTCCTTGCAAACCAAATGTCCTTGCAATAGATTCATCGAGCAATGTAGTGTCAGACCCGTTATCCAGAAAGGCATACGTTGTCGCTGACGCTTCCGGGCCAACCAACCTGATCGGGGCGAATCCTAGACACACGCCGTTTACATTGGACGTAGCACCGCACAAGGATGACTTNTCGTCACTTGCGAACGGTGCCTCGACATCCATGTTCAAACGGTGCCCCAGAAAATCTGGTGAAAATCCTCAAAAGTGCCGTGAGTTCCATTCATTCTAAAACAGTTGTTGAACTGTGTGTTTCTCGACAACTTTCTGCTCCAGCGCGAGAACGCAGCCCACTGCACAACGAAGGAAGGCCCAGCGGTGCCATTTAAGTCAAGGCGTCTGAGAGCATCACTCCAGCGTGTGGATTCAACGGATGTGATATATTTTCGTGGAAACAATCTGCGACCTGCCGAAGGATTGATCATTCGCAATGGCAGAAATCACCGACCTGTATGTCGCCTCGATTCATCGGAGACATACTGATCAAATTCAGTTCCGAAGCACTGAAAACACAGCAGTGGAGGAATCAGGATTTTGATACGCCCGGGAGGTCAGAACGATTGACAAACGTGGGTTCAGAGGCTTCTAGAAGGGGGAATATTGTATTGAAAATCTACTCGATTCACCACTTACCCAAACTCCGACACAATGAAAGACCTAACAGGGGGTCAGCCCAAACATAGTGTTAAAGATACTGCATCAGGAGTGAACTAATATCCTCAATGTTACGTCTTCCGTTATTCGCTAATTTCTTTGTTCTGTACCGTACCAATTAACTTACAGTTTGTGACTTTGTATGTGCCAATACGATCAGCCAATAACAGACTGTGTTTTCTTTAATACTGTTGTGCATCCATTAATTCGGCTTCTCGTCTTATGAATGAGGACTGCTTACTGCAACCAATGCGATGTCCTTTCCTTATTGCTTGTGTGAGAGGTTTCGATTTTGGCACGGTTTTCAAGGTCTATTCAAAGTCCCTAACTCCAAGAATTACTGCGTAGTGTCAGGTCACTGCCTATTGCAATTTATGGCTTCTTTGGCTTCATACAGTTCAGGCTAACTCAATAGATCATCGAGCTGAGCTAACTATTACCGCGTCATGTTCCAATCTCGTCGTGCTGGGCACTCTCATCAGGACAACAGCAGTCGAACGCCAAAAGGCTATACGTTGTTTCCAGGTGGTTGGGTCAGCTCTCTGAGGCAAAGAACAAAACTTTGCGTACACACACTGTAAATCCGCCAGTTAATCCACAATCGCCCGTCACACGACATCTCATTCAAGTCTCACTTCAATGCTTGTAAATCATTGCCCACGTGCTATTTTCCGTTTGGTTATGTACGGTACGCTCATGAGCTTGTTGCAAAGCTTCCTTTCTTCCACTTCACTATCCCTTGTTGTTCCCATGCAATATGCATTATTGTGGGTTATTTCAACTCTAGGCAAAGATTGATAAATAGATTGAGAATAACACAACGTAAGTTGTAATACTCTATGGTTTAACCGCCTCGGATGGCTTTCCTCAGAAGTGTGTTAAACACGACGCCCAAACTGTTTGACTTCATTCGTGCTGAATTTAGTGCGAATATTTTACAACTAGGTAAAGATTCCATAAATTTTCTGGTATATTTATGCACGGTAGCCTGCACGATCTGCTTGGTACTCCTTAGGCTCATTTTACTTTCATAAACTCACTGTCAAATAACACTAGTCATCAAAATCAGCGGAACTAATGTATGACCAGTTTTCGATCAAATTTAACCGGGTTGTTACAGCCATAAAACTAAAAACGGCTACACGCGAAGGCTGGTATTGAACAAAATTCACATTACATCACTTTTGTGTTTGTGCATGTTAATTGGGTGTTTACTGCCTACGTATCGATCGACGGAGAGCTTATGGTCAGGGCAGTTGAAGCGATTGAAATAAGTTTATCTGCCCATACCAGCCTGGGTCACGTAACCGAATGGCAATGGCTTCGGCAGTAGCCAACATTCACTGGCGAACGAATTGTGACCGACTCGGTGGGACTTTATGAACGTTCGACCTATGTTGACCTGGTGATAGCTTCCAGTCAGATGACCTATAATGGCACTCCTGATTGCCTTTCTCTCACCTGTCCCTACCAATGTTGGGCAGTGTTCTCTGATTCTTCCAGACGACTGCCGGATCGTACTACTCAAGTAGTTTGTTGAGCAGTCGCAAACGAACGAGTAAATCACCACAGCTGAGTTGTGGACCGGCACTTGATCCTTCAGATTTTGAGTGACCAGCAGTGATGTCTAGGGCTAAATACAAAGTGTAGTAAATAAAAACAGCTGCAGTACGACGGCAGACCTGATGGGAATGGCAGGGAGAATCTAGCGTACATGTAATCATACATAAGTAGTCGAGTGCTGAGTGAAGACCATTTCCTTACAGCTCTCAGTGTTTCATTCCAAACATTTACAGTGAAAAACAAGAAAGGAGCCACCTTGGAAAGCAGTTGTCATTCTTGCAGACCACTTACTCAACGGGCACTAATATCATAACAGATTGTAGAGGCTTATTCAATTGTTCTTGCTCCGCTGCCATTTCAAATGCCTCAGTTCTATCGATCGGTTCATGTCGGCTTGTACAATCGGGGTGCGTCTATTTGCCATTAAATTCTATCAGCAAGTGGCAAAATCTTACCGGCCAACTGGGCCCAAATCCTATTGCCGTGCGTTAATCTTTATAAACCTACCATTGCAAATCAATAATGGCACAAGTATATGACGTACTGCACGTCCTAGATCCTGAACCTATTCAAAGTGTACCCAAACAAGGCAACTCCTTGTCAGTCCATTCGAACAGTCTTTCACACTCTCCCTTACCCAATACACCTGGGTCTAACATGCAGTGTGGCAATGCCATTGCCATCGAGATCGATACATATCGTCGTCGAATTCAAACACTTCTTCATTTTTTTGATTGTATCGCTCAACACTGGTGGGATCATTTGTATCCATACAAGCGCAGTTTGATTAAACGTCCTAGTAGAAGTGCCGACGAAGTACGTTCTTACCAAAGTCGTCTCCTTGCTGGTCTGAACAAATTCACTATGCGAAGTGTTGTACCAGCGGCTGCTGCTATCGCCACCATGGAAGCATATACTAGCGTAAAAGTGCTACCCCAAAATCTGCTCAATTCCATGAACCTTGACTTAACGTATTTGGATGTTCCAGTTGTGGTGGACAATAGTGATGCTCTTCTTCACAAAGCCTGCAACCTCGCTCGTCGTCTTGGTGATATTGAGAAGTTGAAACAACGCCTGATTTTGTCTGTTCTTACTTGGATCACAAGCGATGGGCGAGATTTCATATTGAGAGCTCAACGTACAGCGTTACTTGCACGTCACGCTGAGCCTTGTCTGATAGAACATTTTGCTGGGGTCAGAGCTTTGCTCACTCACTACTACCGTCCTAGAGTACTGGTCCAAAAACAACCAGACAGACCTGGTTCACCCAAGCTTGTTTCATCTCGCGTTGAACCGATCACAGCATCCAGGCTGACGACAACCAATGAAAAAATTGTCGAGGCGATCGAGAAGGTCTACCCTCGAACAACTCAATATTCGACGAATTCAGGAACCATCGGCTTTGAGACCACAACAGATGAGATGCGACCCTCATTAAGTTTTGCTTTATGGCAGGATTTGTCAGGAACTATATCAAACAACGAAGGAAATGCACCAGTTAACTCCTCCACAAAGCAAATGGATCCGGACTCTATGTTGAATCTGTCCGGCAGTCAAATTCCCATATTACCAAACATCGTTTTGAACCCCCTTTCAATCGACACAAGCCAGCTGGACTGGCTCAGCTATGAAATCAATCAGCGTGATCTCAATCTGCATGTTCTAAATATAGAAGAGCCACAGGACACGACTTGTCAGTTGTCGCCGCGCTCCTCATTTCTGCCGCCTACTGTATCTGCATCTTTGGAATCCGTACCCGACATGTCCATGCAAGCAAACGGACTGGTAGACAGTCAATTTATCCCACGACTTCCTACCAAGTCTATGGACTCACAACGAGCTCTATCGGAAAAATCACTGTGGACCATGGGCACACCTATCACCACTCCAAATTCCAAAGAGTTCGGTTGGTCTGCCAGTTCAAAGGACTCAAATTTCAGGGAGCTCGATGATTTCAGGCCAACCTCGTTACACGCTTTTGTCGACGAAAGCCGGCAACTTAACGAGTTGTCTTCATCTGGTGCATCCATTAGAATACGGTCGAACAAAGAAATCAGTAAGCGATATGCATCCGGTACATCGCTTACCGCTCATGGAGAGAGGTTCTTATCTTTTGAACAAGAAAGTCTCACTGTGAAAAATGAAGACAACCCCGTGGCAGTCCAACGAGGAATAGACGTGATAAATCCTGGAAGTAAAGGTGAGGAGCCCAACAGCTATCTGATTCATGCCAATCTTGAAGAGTCTTCTGTAAATTCGTTACATTCAAAACCTACACAAGAGTATGTTAGTAGAGAAGCAAAATCGAAGATTATAAATTTGAACGCAGAAAGAAAAAAACCAAAGCCACCGAACGTCATGGTTACAACTGAGCGTACGACCATGAAGCAACCTGTTCACAAGAGCAGACATACCCGTCGAAAACAGAGACGAGCTTCATGATAATAACGTCTTTGTTATGAACGCGACTAGGAATGAGGCGAAGGCTTGCACAAACGAATTTTGTTCTGTTTTAAATCTCCACCAAGGATTTACCAGTTAATTTCCATAAATTATTCGATAACCCGTTGTAATGAAAGTCAGTTGCCTGAATGCGATGCTCTAAGTTCACATTTAAGTGTTTGGAATGACAACAACATAAAGGGGTATAGCAGATCATGATAACCTTCGTGTGACTTTAGAGAATATATATTTATCACTCAATCACGTGAAATCTGTTCAGCTGTGATGTGACTTCCGAGTCGCCACTTTGTCGTACGCGACCATTTTTCAACCAGGGGTGAGCGATTGTACTTCGCTTTTGTTACAGCAGTTAATTTAACAGACACGGCTAATTAGAATGCGCACTTTACTGATTGTGGATTTTAATAACACGATGTGACTAGGACGTATGGTCTTCTCGTTATAAACGTAGCTGTTTTTAAATGAGGAATACCTGTCCTGACCAACTCTTTACCCTAGCCATAGCTCTGTATTTAATAATGCATCATTGTTTTTGGTCATAATGTACTGTAATGACTAGCGACGCTGGTAAACAGTAATGCATTTCGGCAACTAACGACTGTTTGCACAGTGTCGAAGGACAGACTCCAACAGTAAACTTTCCGTAAAATTGTTGGACAATACCTCAAACAATGTACTACAAAAACTTGGCAATTGTAAGGAATTTGGTGTGGCACACATTAAACAGTCCCAACATTTGATTTTACATATATTTAGGAGGAATTTCCAGTCAACTCCTTTGAAATGTATCATAGATTCGGGTTTCACTCGTGTTAGGACTGATCACTAGTTCATACCTCTTTGTTTACCCTTTTGGTTTGGGTAGACTTAGACGGATCGATAGTGTACCGAGGATGCCAGCTAGTCGGCCGCATAGAGGACCTTTCATCTATACCGCGGCCGAATGGCGTAAACTTCAAAGTACACAGACCATAATCTGGTGTAGAGAAATAATTATTCATCAACGGGCTAGCCACTATGGGTCGGGTTCTTCTTCCGAGCTGAGGCTGTTGTGACCGACCGAGTCAGTGGCTGGAGACTTTAAATGATATGGCTGCTAATCGGGCTCAGTGACGCGAGTGGTGTTTCTGTTGTTTAGCCGGGTTGTTTGTGTGTTGACTACACTTATTGATAGGGGGGGTGTAAAATCCGTGTGGATGCTGTCTTGCTAATGGCATCGTACTTTCATTCATAGCTCGGTGTTTTCGTGCGCCACATGCGCAACTTGAACTAGAGTGGCTGGATATGAGCATAGTTGTTCTTAGAAGTTGTGTTCTCTCCTTTCTTTCATTGTTGTTTCTGGTTCTGTTACAGCCCAGCAGCATCGCGAACCACTGATATATTACTGTCACCTGTGTTGAGCATAATGATGTAGTGGTAGATGATGATAGTGATTCTCTCTGCTACACGTAGAAGTGTACTAAGGTCCAGCCATCAGGTTTAATGCACTCAGTAAACAAATTATGTCGACGAACATTTTTAAATTTGCAGTAATTAAACCAAAGGAGCCAAATGCACGACAGTTGAGACTCTTACTGTACAGTTTACAAGCTTTTTTTCGAC
>QNGE01009436.1:0-12851 GCA_008508345.1 Paragonimus westermani
CCAACCTGGAGGATCAGGAGACTGTGGTTTGTCAGACCTCTCTACCTATTGGTCTGCCTGGAATGAGTGACCCTGTCGGCGTGATCACCACACCGTCAAGTTTAGCCTAATTGAGATGCGCAAGCTGTCACGTTGCGTCATGGTCTAATCTCATTGTGATGTGTGTATGCCATCATTAAGTCGGACGTCCCGCGATTTCTCCATACGTACGTTTCCATTCAACGTCCGGCCGCGAACTCTACTGACCAATGCGTCTTTCGCATTCCAGTTGATCGACGAACTTTTTTTCTCAGGCTTGCTTTGCTCGAGGTAGTTGCAGCGTGTCAGACAAGTTAATGCCGGTCATATGCGGTATTACGTGAGAACTGGAGTTTGGACGAATGATCCGTATTCATCGCAGGTCATGTTAACCATACAAATATTAACAAGCGACAACAAATTGCCCTCTTCTCCATGGAAGGATGGATACTTAATCCGCACATGTTTGTAAAAGTGCAACAAACCTAACGTTGGGTGGCGCACTCCACATATTTATTTGATCTCTGCCGGTTAGGTGTCACAGGTCACCCTGTTAGCGTATAGCTTCTATCTGTTTCGTGACGTCGTATTCATTTTGCCCATCCAATATGTATATGTGTATATGCAGTGCCAAAGTTAGTGATTCTCTGTGATCTTTCGGAGGAACCGCATACACATCCTCCACTTTGCTGAGGCTCTGATTGTTCTAGACCACGATTCCTCGTAATACGTTCGAATAACTTTGTTCTGACGTTGCGACTGCTTTGATTGTCATTATTCCCTTGTTTTTTGTCTTGTCTGCCTGATTCCCTACGCTTTTTCGTCCGGCCCGTTTCATTGTTTTTTAACCTCTTTTGACAGATGCAGTTGCCTACGAACCGGATCCTGTCGCTAATGCAAAAGAAGCGGTCTACTCGTTACTAAAAGAGGACGCCGTTTTTTCCGGCCGTGTTGCTAAAGCGATCGATATAATTGAAGCTGCCTTGAAGCGATTCTCGTAAGTTTGTTCTCCTGGGTAATATAAACGCCGACTTTTATCCACAATCATTTACTTTCTCGTAAGCCACGCAAACCTGAATGAGACATTAGTGAGAAGCTGTACGTTGAGCGAAAAATAATTCTTCACAATTCACAGAGCAAACACGAACAAACAGTGTAAGTGATTCGTCATCTAGGTTGCCCTCCGGTGTCATCCAAACTAACATGGGCGATCCACTACGAACGTTTAAAATGACATCCCACACAAAGTCAGACTGTCGTATTGTGGCCGCACTCTGCGACGGGTGCATGTGCGTGTGAGCCGCATCACAGATGTTTGACAACCTGTCATTGACGTATGGAGTCATCTGTCATCTATCGAAATGATGCAGTTCAATGTGGCATCACACCACGTACATCGGTTGTCTCCCGTCCCCTTTTTAAGTTCCTATGCTTATTCGTCAGAAGGGATACGCCTATGTGAGATGTTGGGAATGGATCCCCACACTCAGTAGGTGTCATCGTAATTTGTATAAGGATTCCAGAAGGTTACTGTGCTCATTCAAAACGCTTCTGGGAGGGAAGTTTCGTGACACTCGGAATTAGGAACTTCGAATAGCCCTAGAAATGCTACTTGAATTGAAACCTCCCACACAAGTAATAAGAAGTCCTGGTACTGGTAGCAATAAGCAGTTCTTATTCATAAGTTGAGAATCCGAATTTATGGATGTACAACAGTATGAAACAATTCACCGTGTGTCATTGGGCGATCGTGTTAGCACATGCAAAATCACAAACTGTATGTTACTTGGTGCAATACGGAACCAACCAGTTGGCGAGTAACCGAACGCACAACACTAAGACCGTTAGTTCAATCCTGATATATCTTTAACGCGATATTTGGATTGGCCGCTTGTCAGACCTTCTGTCATGTCGGGGCTTGGATAAGCGGTGGATCGAGTAGATTTTCACCACAGTTTTCCACTTCGTTGTCCTCAGTAGTCATCTGTCTTCACTGTCACTAGTTATTTAGGGAGGCCTTTGAAACCACCTGCCTCCTTGAACACGTTGTTCATGAAGGCGTAGCTTTCTTAACACTTGATACTTGTCCACCTTCTCTTTCCTGTGCGACACATGCCAATGGCTTCCAGCAGTTTTGTTATTAGTGTTACTGTTCACAGCCAAAAGTGCATCAAACCGGTTAAACGTTGTATCCTTCCTGAACCTGGATTTCGTGGACCTCGCCGAGTATGGTTGCGTATGGGATTAATCATTTTGTGGGCCTGAACTATAAGACAGCAAAGCGAAGCACAGAATTCGTGATCCACTGAAGGACGATGACCATTGCACAAGCCCATACGTCCTTCGAAAGGGATTTAATAAAGATACCCGATGTACTCTGAGAGAATTTCGAACTTCAGACCCCAGTCTACTACAGTACGCGACATAGATGATCCTCCGTCGATGCGGCCATCACATCATCCAGTTTAGCTTCAGAAAATTGCAGACGGTCACACCACTTCAAGATCCAGACTCTTCTGCGGCGGGTGATAACACAGACCACAAAAGTGGAGGTGTATCCCAGCTCGAATATGTTTTCACCGATGAGTGGAAAATGCCATAACCTTACATCGGACAACTCAAGAAAAGTGGGAAGAGAACAGTGGAAGTTGTTAACGAAGCACTAATCAAGCATTGTTACAGGAAGGTTAGAAATGGTTCTTTCTAGAGGAACAAGTTGGGTTCGAAAAAATGGCTTTCTTGATTGGAGCACGCACATCAGAAGAGGTGGTTATTCTTGTACGGCAGTGTAAGTTGCACTACAATAGATGGAACGACACACACAGGTGCATGAGGTATCAGAAAGTTTCATTCAAAATGTAACGACCTACCAGTTTTGGGGTCCGATAATCGTGTGCCCATGAATACGCCTCGCAAGTCAGGAAAGTCCCGCAGTAGTCGCTCCATAGAGGATTTGATGTCCCCCTCATAAACAATTAGACTTCCACACTGGTGTGGGCGCTTGCGCTCCGATTCACATTCCAGACTGGATCGGAAGATGGATGAGCTAGGAAGCCGATAGAAATGCAGTGTACGCTGGACGAAGCTTTCCAGCTCGGGGAAAACGGATCGTGACCGAATGTAGAGAAGTTTTGGAAAGTTCTTCAAGAGGATCTCTTTGGTAGTGTCACTGCCGGAACCACGTTTGCTATTGTGATAACAAACAACGGCGTATATAAGATGAAGGAGAACAGTACAATCTTTCCCACCGTTGAAGCCGATGACCAACTGTGTAGAGCTGCGAAACAAACAGATGGCTAGATGAAAGTTTTATCCTGTTAAGTGAAAAATAAAATCTCGATTGATCGAACCATATGAGTATGGTACTACCATCCAAAACAGCGTAAAAGATGTCCATTTGACATAGATATGAGAAAGTGGTCAGGGAGCACCGCAATCTGAGGCACCAGCTCAATACACTGACATGCTGCACTCCGAGACGTAGTTCATAAAATCCACGTGATTACGGTACACTATGGATTGTGCTTAAGTGGCTACTTAAAAGCAGCTACAAGAGAACTACCCAGTTTACATACAAGTCAATCCTAGGCAAACAAATCGCTAACGCTGTTCACGCTCATAAGTGTATGGACTGCACACGATTATCGCAGCCGCAGTGCACCTGAGACGAGTATATCAGAGATGACCAGCAAAATGGGGTTGCAGAACAGCAAAGTTTTCCATGTCCGAACATGCTATGTTAGTGACACTTCGGTGACTCGATCAAACCTAGGTACCAGCAACGTTACATTGTGCATTTCACAGTAAACCTTGGTATTGAGTGGCATGTCTTCTCTCGACAGACACATCGTAAGGCTACTTCCAGGTCTGGAAGCAAATGTGAGAATTTTCCCACAATTTGAAACGTCCGCACGAGCTATGTAAAGAATGTGCTTTTCAATTGCTTATCTAAACAGAGTGAGAAAAGTGAGCACAATTGTTTGTTATCGTATTACGGCTCGAATAGACGATGTAAGATTTGTGAGCTCGTTGAAATGAGTCACACTTCGTTCCCATCGACATAGTGAAAGAAGCTTCGCTGCTCTGTGCTGAGAATGTCAGTTTTCGTTTTCTTGAACAGCCCTACCGTCAAATAGACGGAGTAGCCATGAGAAGTCCACTAGGCCCTATCTCAGTAGACTTTTTCATGCTAAAAATTGAGCAACAGCTAGCTACGGAGATAGAAAACTTGTCACATTACAGGCGTTACGTTGATGACACAATAGTTTTCAGTCGATCTAGACAGATGATAGGCAACCTGGTGCAGCGTCTAAATAGTTGCCATCCTAATCTGAAGGTCACTTGTGAATTTGAGGTTGGCAACTACCTGCCATTTCTAGACATCCTAATAAGTCGTCGGGAAGATGGCTCGGTTAGAAGAACCGTGTATAGGAAACCCACATGGTCAGGTCAATACCTAAACTTTAGCAGCTTCACACCGATCCAACACAAACGAGCATTAGTAAATACTCTCTTCACANTCAATACCTAAACTTTAGCAGCTTCACACCGATCCAACACAAACGAGCACTAGTAAATACCCTCCTCACGAGCAAGGCGATTCTGTACGCCCGACAGCCTAGCGGAGGAACTAGATCTGATTACGTCTGTCCTACAATCAAATGGTTACCCCCAGAAGTTTCATAGATAGGCACAGTAGACAAACAGTACTACCCAAAAAGGTGGTCACTGTAGAGAAAAAGAGAGTCTACAAAGAGCTGCCTTTTAAGGGTGATTATATCATGCACCAAACAACACAGCGATCAGGAAATTCAATTAAACGAACGTTTAATGCAGCTGAACTCCGTGTAATCGCTCGGACTCAGAAGCTACCAGTGCCTTCAGTCAAAGGAGATCAGCCTATCGGTGCCACTTCATATTGTGTTTACCAATTTGTATGTAACTGCGGAGAAAGCTACATAGGCAGAACCGAGAGATGCTTGAGCTCCAGAATGAAGGAACATCTACCAAAATGGGTACAGAAGTCCGTGCTACCGGAAAATCGCAATGTTGCTGAAACGCGTAAACAGCGAGTTTCCTCAGTCGCTAGAAACGCCCTGACCACTAGTCACGCTATCGATCCATCTTGTGCATTCAAAATCCTGTTGCGTCATTCTAACCCGAGATTCTTGCGGTTTGCTGAAGCAGTTGCAATTAAACGATCCAAACCAGCTCTGTGTTCAGAAACAACTGTTCGTGAACTTGAACCTTCCCTGGACTTAATGCCTTATCCTAACACGCTTATTGATTATCCACCCCTCAAATCGATTGTTTTAAAAAAAATCCACCCATGTTATTGTAAGTTTGGTACGGATGAGTCAATACGAAATGCTTCCATCTACCAGTTTTCGTGTTCTGTCTACTTTGTTCAAATCAGACGAAGTTTGAAGGTAAGTATCAAAATGGAACTGTAAACACCGTTTCAACCTGAGTATTCTTAATGTGCGTTAGGTGCTACGGAGCTCATTGATAACGTGTGGTTTCATTCTCACAACGTCACGAGTGAAACAGGCTGACAGAAAACGGTGCAACCTACTCGTTTGGTGCTACCTAACCGTTCACTCTTAATCGTAATGATTTATCAAAGAACCACTGACTGACAAGTGTTCGGAATGTAGAAAGTGGGTAAGCGGTAAGCTAAACAATCGATGTGAAAGAAAACCTTCGTTGTCGAAACAGTACAAAGATAAGATGGCGATCCGATCCACCTACAGCAACGCTCGAACCACTGAATCTTAAGATGGAAATCACGCTGATCAAGTATCCGCCTGTTGTTATGAATAACAACTTAGTATTGACGACGGCTGGGACGAGTTACGTTACTACACCAACCACCCGGGGTGTTGTGACCACAAAAGACGCTTGACGTGCGAAGTTGTTTATTGCACGAAATCCCGTACATGTTACGCTAAAAGGTAGGACCACGAATGCGTACACTCATTTGCACGGCTGACATGTAACCACGCAAACTGGGCAGCAATACGTTGGCGTTCGTCCCAAAGGCACATCCTCCATAGCGCGTACACATTTTAATAGTCGCCTCTGGCCCATCGTCTTCTTTAAGCTGACACTTGCTCTTTGGTTCCCAAATTGCGAGTAGTACACTACTAACAAACGAAGCTGCCTATCACACAACAGGGGTACACTTATTGGATTGTTCTCAATGTAGTTTAGTTAACAAGATAATCCATGAAAACACAATTCTATGGAATTCGATACGTCCACCAGCGACGGTTGGGACGTAGAGAGACAAATTCATGGGTCGTACAGTGAAATCCCTCATCCACAACAACTGTATTTAGGTATTTCGGACGACATCGAATTACGGTGGATTGCAAGTGGGCGAGGCCAACTGAAGAGCACAATATGTAGTCACGGAAATTGAGGGCACTATCTAATTGATCGATTCTGAGGATCGCATCAGACAAGAAACCACGTACAGGGAATTAGCACCAGCGAATTCACTTTCGATGTAGTCCGATCAGAACAGCTGGATGGGTAATGAACCGTAATTGTTGTGCGAGCGCCCAGATCCATCCACAATATTAGGTGAATATTTCGAGCTGCTCAAACACTGGATGCTGGTCTCTTTATGGCTATGTTGACTAGATGATTTCTAGGAATGTGGACCTATAGAAGCTTTCGCATCTGAGGTTGGTGTTTTTGACGTACAATGGCAAATAAAACTAGAATATGTCGCAGGGCTTACCAAAGGTATGAAACGAAGAGTCTCTGCGGCAAATGTCAGCACGGGTCGAGGTCTTCATACCTCGTGATCATGCCACTGCTGATCACCACTTGACTTTACAAACTGTCGGTAGTTCCAGTATATAGTGCTCAGTGCAATAAACGCTCAACTGGCATGCATGGTGTGTGGCCTAACCATCGCAGACTGATTAGTTGACCAATAAACCGTGTACCCCGAGCATTCCGAAATATGTGCTGACGAACGGCTACATTGCTCACTCGACCATCTCACTTGACGTGAGTTAACTGGTGCACACAACGGCGGTCAAACAAAGCAAGTCTGTTTATATCTTCGCTGTGAATGTGCCACTTCTCATCCAACTGTCTTCAGGGTCTCGTGTCCAACTAAATGAGGCTGTGGGATTAAGCGTAAGCTCATGCGAGAATCGACAATGAGAAACACCTGTATTCAGCAAAGGTCATTTAAGCCATCGATAGTGTGAAACGAGCGCACATAAGGGAAACTGTAGCAAATCGAAAGCGATAGCTGTGCACTTTCCTTTCAGATCTGTGTCAATTAACGGATGCCAATTATCCCCCACCATATTTGCCCAAGGGCACAAGTGGCCAAACGTATTTCAAACAGTCAAACTAGTTGAGTTCACCGAAAGCAAATTAAAGCTGGACAGGTTTCTAGTTCTCACAATGGAGGGCGGAATTCCCCCCTTTCCAGCTAAGAACTGTTTATCCGGCTGACCCATACGAAATAACTTCCACTGTATAATACCGCTTGTCTAAAATATGTACACAAAGATTTTGTCCATTGCCCCCAAGCGCTTTAATTTTTACACACAAAAAAATTTTCGGTCCCATTGCGAAAAATCCGGGCTTCGGCTGGATTCCAAGTAATGACAGAAACAGCATGCCCAAACGCTGCGAGTTCTCTGCCAGCTGAGTTACGAAGCCATGCCAGGAGCTCATAAGTTTTACATTTGGATTCAGCCTATACTTACAAGTAGTACTATTTCTGAAGGGGTTGGATGTTAACAATTCTTAGTGGACTCATCCTTAAAAAATTCAATAGAGATGGTGCCTGGAAGCGGCTTTCAAGGTCGGCTATTTTCGGATACCATTTTGGCCAACAACTCGTAGGAGTGATTCGCAAAATAATGATAAGCGAATTACTTTTAGAGAGGTAGTAACCGTCACAGGGGTTACTTTACGGGATCACACGTGGAAACAGCACGACACCAAAGAAATACACAAATAGAACAAACCGTGAGAAAATATGCTTTGCAGGAGATTGGCACGCATATGTTTCAACAGCAGGTTCAAAAGTAAAACGTGAGTGCACAGTGGAAATAACGGAATCTTAAGAAGACCCTCGTAAGACTACAGTCAAAACTAACACCTGAGGCGCAATTAGAACGATGCCGATGATCTTCGATAACCATACGACACTGATTCTCTAGTTCAAACAAGAATTCTACCATAGGTTGTACGTGAATTGATACCACGTGGTTAGAATCATCCTTAAATGACAACAGCAACAGAGCGGAACCGGTGGCATGGCATTTCAAAAATTTGAGATGAAGTCAGAAAGACGGCAAATTAGGCGTCGGTCTAACACAAAAACGTGAACTATCGGACAGGCGTGTATCACTAACAAAACGGACGGAAGGGCATGCGTTTATGTCACATATGAACAGCTGGAGCATACGCCTTACTGGTTGCGTGTGCGGAGCGGTGCTGATAACGTGACAGATGCAATAGCCAGGGTTGTCAATCCGAATTCGTAGAGGACGTAGCGAGTACGTAAGGTAATTCATTCGAAATTTACTGCATGTGAACACAAGCTCCAACGCTACGCGATCGTACGGCGCACAGATGAGTGCGCTAATTTATTTTGCTCGCTTTCCGTCGATGCATAAACGTAGTGATTGCCCCAAAATGGACGCGCTGTTCTCTCAAGTTGGACGTATGCGAACACTAGTTTGAATATGATGCGCCCGGACAAGACCCTCGTTTAGTATGTCCGCTTTATTTGACCCCACTCAGATGTCTGTACTCAGATGAAAATTAATCGAATGTTGCCAACCCTTCTGGGTAAAAGCATATCCAGAATCACAGGGCTCCCTTAGTAGCCTGTTTCCGGACAATTTCAATTACAGCTGCGTCCTACTTAAAGTAAGCTAGCAGTCGGTATGTGTTTCTCCTTAGGGGCGTACAACGCAGTGATACACTGCACAGAATGGTTCTGGGTAGTAACGTTCACGGATTCTCCTTAGAAGACTCAATATCATTTATGTTCAAAACCATCATCGTAACAGCCATGAGCCTGACCAAAGGTACTGTGGCTCAGGCCGCCGTTCACCTCAACAGTGATGTGGAACATCCTAGAAGGAAACGTTACTAAGGTCAACAAATATTAAAGAAGACTAAGCGGAAGAACTAGAAATGGTATGGGTACAGGTAGGCCATTAACTGCAACACATCGTCATCTCGGATAGCCTATCTAACCAGCGGTTTGAGTGATCACGAGGACCCCAGCCAGCCAGACGATGTTCTTAACCACGGTTGTACAGTTCATAGGCAGACCCAAGTCACCTGTTACCACTGCTCGTATTTAGAAACCTTCAGCTACGGACCGTCCAGATAATGATCAGCACGATGAGACGCCGGATTTGCGATTGCATGAGAAGGAGTTGAACGTTTACTTATGGAGCACCGACCATAACAGTTTAGATCCTTTTGAAGTAATTCCACATCTAACGGATATTATACAACCCGCCACGTTTGTGCCATCGGTGTAGATCGGCAATGATGAATGGGCAATGCTGATCAAGTCAAAAAGGACCAACAGAAGACAGCCGAGGATGGACGCTTGTGGGACACCGCTATTCGGTTAAAGCCTGCCTAATAAATGATCATTTATCTTCACGTGAAGTCTGCGCCCGGGTAGATAATGCAAGACGCAATCGAGTCTAGTAGGTGCGTGAGGATTGAGTTTGAACTGTGTAATTGAACGTGCTGCTGTGTTGTTGGCGCCATTTTGGCTTTCGTTTGTGCAAGTCGTGTGTAGGGCTTAATGGGCCTCTAGTTATCTTGTTATCGTCAGAACCGCCGTTTCGGAAGAATGCTGTCTCCGAATGAGCTACATTGCCGTAAGGTGGTCTACGAGTGTAACTGGTAACCAGAGTAAAACGACCGGCTTGTATGTTACAACAGTCCGCGAACAACTTAATCAATCTTCCTAAGAGACCATAATCGCTGATACCTCTCGACAGGATAAAGTTATCGACCTCGTTGGAGGCTCCATGGAAATCTAAGTAGACTGCATAAAACTACAATCGTTCGTCAGTGGCCTTAATCCAACGGTATGAGTGTCCTTCAGGAACCGTATACGTAGCTAACAGCAAAGCTATCCGTCGATCGGTCGTTAGGTCACTTCCACACTCACCTTTGAAGATAGTGATAATTGTGATTTTTTAATACCTCCAGCAGAGTGTCCACTGTTAAGAGTTGATTGAAAAGGACTGGCAGAGATCTGTTCATTTTACCTGAATGTTTCTTAAAGATGTCCAGGGATATCAAATCCGGACCAGGTGACTCATGTGGGGAAGCTTCTCCAATTTAGCTCTTACTTGTTACACTGAAAACTGTAAAAGTTTAAGTGCTATTTTTTATTAGCCCAATATTATAAATCCAGGATGATCCATCATACACAATCGTTTACCACCTTCCAGCGAGTTAACAACCTCTGCGTTCGCTGCAAACATAATCATTTTGTGGACAGTGAGTAATGCAAACAGATGACCTTAATTGTTTTGATTGACCTGAAAGAGGTTTAATCTGGTGATCCGTTGGCTTATTGATATAGCCGGTGCTCAACCGGTGTACGTCTGCACAGAGAGCCACAAAAACGTACCCTGCCAAAACAGGTCAAGCTGGCCGTCAGAAGTTAGTTGGTTACGTGCCGATTCAGAACGAAAATGAGTCACACGCTCGATGATTGCGAGCGTTCACTTGTAGGTGGTCGCACAAAAAAGGTAACTAGTGGAGAACGGACGGCCGCTAGAAAAGACAAACGATTATAGTTCACGTACATGTCCGAGTATGCTTTACTAATTATCAGTTCTCGGTCTCCACATGAACACCTCGGAGGCGACTAAAAAGTAATACTTTAGAACGCAAGTAACCATACACTGTGAGACCGAGCGAGAATAACAGGTGAATCTAAAGTGACCGTTGGAACAAGAATTCTCAACTGTTGATAATTCAGAGATCGAGATGACTGCGAACTGGAAACAACCCACACCTGACCTCAGTTTCCAAATTCAGATCAGCCTTTCGGCTAGCCCACTTCAAAAGGAGGCACTAAATTCAAGTTTCATCTTATTGCAGCTTATCAGCAGTGAATATCCTTGCCCCCGTGGGAATATGCACCCCTGTCTTCATGTTTGTGAGGCCAGGGTGTTAACCACAATGTCAGTAACTTCACGCCAGGCATGACCGGACGGTCCGTCACAACCCTGTGCACATAATTTTTAGCCTGTCTGATCATTTCGAAAGGGCTAGTCGGAGAGCTTACCTGAATGCGGCGGCTGCGATTAAGTGTGGGTGGTATTCAATTCGAAATAATAACAGTATCCGAGCATCAACAGTAATTTAAACCATATACAGTTAGTTCAGTAGAGACAACAGCTTCGACCGGAGTGAGCGGAGATAGTCTGGCTAGTTTCCTTTCCAAAGTTGTGACTGGGCGTTTGGATTTGAGTATTCCGTCAAGCCCCGGTGTGAAATTACCGGCGTTTTGGTTAACATATCAGCTTTGCATACATGAGGAAAGGAGTGCATATTCCCGTCCGGACGAGGATATGCAGTATTGATGAGCAAGCTCTGATAAGATGAAACTTCTTCCTTTCAAAGTGGCCTATCTGATTGTGTAGGCTATAATCAAGAATGGCCTGGATTCAAGTTAAAATTCTTAACTGATCGGCGAGTTTACTAGATCTGATTCCCACTGCCAGAAACGTCGAGTAGGAAGTATCTCGGGAAGCACTATACTTGGCAACAGAGCTCTTGTGCTATGTCTAACATCTTACAAGTGACGTGTTTAAGACCTCACTGAACTCATCTTTTTCACATACAGCATTTAAACTGAAGGCGATCTGCGAGGAAATCACGTCAAGTGGTATACTAAAACGCTAAGCTGCGGTGTATAGCCCTTTTAGGGTTTTAGCTGAAGCAGAATCGAAGTAGAATAAATCTGGAAACCTGCTCGCACTTTGTAGCGTTTCCTTTAATTAGATGACCCTCAAAGAAATGAGTGTTTTTGAACGGAAAACAGTGCAACTTTGAGGGATGGCAAAATAGCGTACAGATAGCATAGTCTGATGTGGGAGCTCTTTCGATTGTATCCACGTTCACTGAGACTAATTTGTGTTAGGTTATATTTTTTAGGCTGTAGGATTTCTGGTAAAGACCCTCTCTACGGTCACACTGTCAATAATGCTTCCATAACTGATGAAAATAGGAAAACATCAGCGTTTGCTTCCAAGAGTTACAGAATGGAGCTGAAGAACAAGCAAACCGGACAGCATGCCTCCAATGAAACAACTGATAGTCCAATTCTTGAGCAGTACGCTAGACCTAAGTCAGGTTTTCTGATTTATACAATGAGACTTTCTCTTTTGTAAATTGATGGAAAACAAGTTCACTAGAAACTTGAAGTATGACGAAAAACAAAGGAAACCTGGATAACAGGAAACCTCCAACCTTACCTTGTACACAGTTTCATTTTAATGTCCAGACTCCACATTTAAAACCAAATAGAAGTTACACTCATAAGACATATTAGACAAAACGATGAACACACAGTCAGGCCTCCGAAACTCGAAAGCAGCATTCATAAAAACTGGCGCTTAAATCTGATCGGCTACCTGTGGCTTGAAGACGATGGAGTAAATTGAGCAGAACGAAGGATATCGCAAAACACTAAGTCATTCGCTGACACTGCGACCGACTGGTGTAAGATGCGAGGTAGACAGATAATGACCTGGCGCAGAGAAATGAAGTTGTTCACCAAGGGGTTGGCCACTGTAGAT
>QNGE01009437.1:0-12850 GCA_008508345.1 Paragonimus westermani
ACACGAGTGTGGGGCACACAGGCGGCCTTGTCGCGTATGCAACACTGCTTTACTAACAGAGAACATTGGAATGGAAAATAGCTCGTCACTTGATCACTCTTCCCCAGTGGTGTTGCAGGCGATACTTTCTTGACGTCAGTGCAGTGCCAAGTTGGGAATAATTTTAACACTGAGGCCATCCTGGCGAGTCACGATTTCGTGATCACTCTAACATGCTCTGTTAGTGTGTACTTGATGACTAGGTCGAACAACTTGTGATCGAACCTTCTACCACTGAGGGATTCCAATAACCAGTTGAATTTGGGAGCATTGGAACCTCGCAAAACAAGTAGACGATCACCTGACTGGAATGATCCCAGCAGTGCTCCGTCTTACTCTGGTTTGTACCCGGACTATGATGCACCCCGAATGTTGCGGCCTCAAAATTCGACTTGAAATGTCCTGTGACTGTTCGTCTGCTTGTTAGATACGGTCCATCTACCGAGTGTGTGCGTTTGGCGCCACTTCGGCAATGCGAGCAGTCAGACATTTTGCAGGACAATCACAGGCGATTGTCTTCCGAAGATTCCCTTTGTTTAAGGTCCGGTATGACGGGTCAGGGGCGTAAACAATTATGTTCCTGTACCATTTTACGGTCACCTCAGAGGAACTTCGTAACCGTCTAACTGAATTAATTTTTCTGTATAGTGGTCATCACATTGCGTAGATGGGTCTCATGATTTTATTTCCGTGTGAGAACCACACTGAACTTTGCCCAGCTACTGAGACTAAGGTGCACAGGATGAGTTATAGGCGTCTTCCTATCTTCCCCCATTTGCTCCCTTGGCGTCGAATCCACTGGTTTCCCAGGTCTCGTAGCTGTGCTGATGCTCGTGATCCCTGAGCAGCTTCAAGGCCTTTTCGGAATTTGGAGGAAAACAAAGTGTGGTTCTCAGAGCGTAAAGCTGTTGACGTAAGTGGCGTTAAGCGCACAAGGGGGCTATCTCCCAGCGTAAGGCCCACAGACTTCTTGTAGAAGGCCACTGGAATGCACCCAACCGTGTTGTTGCATGTGCGGTTAGTGGTATGGCTTGGAGAACGGATGCCGAAGGATGTGCGAAGGAGTAGTTGCAGATCCCGATCAGTCTCAAAGACTGGGCAACTTTCATCCTCTTACTTCTCAGTCCACACAGACCCAGTTCGAGTTAAAGTATTTACTTATGCAAGCACACGATTGGTGACACCATCTGTCGCATATGTCACATTGAACCCCGGCTACAAACGATCTGCCACACTAATTGCTAAGCCATGGATATGAGATACGGAGCACCTCACCAGCAAGATGCTTACCTGGCTTAGGTAACCTAACTTACAATCAACTGATCTGAACAAACTTGGTGAACAACGACAAACAAATGCTGGACACTCACAGCANTGAACAAACTTGGTGAACAACGACAAACAAATGCTGGACACTCACAGCAAACGAACAGCAAAACGAGAGGAGCTACTTAGCTTGTAGTACGCGGAGCGGATACAAGTTCACAGTCGACTGATCGTGGGCTGAGATATAGAGAGGAACCTTTAGAGAAGGGACACTCAAACAGTGACCACACGGAACAACAGCCACAAGTCACGCTGGTCACAACAACACGACCACGGAACACACTATCATAGTAGTCCCGCTGGTGTTGTTGGCAGCCGGAAAGCACATTACACGACCGCGGAACACAGGGAGAACAATAACACAGCACGCAGCGTGTATCGGTTGGATGTTACTACAAGCATATGTTACATCAAAAGTGGTATGCGGAATAGGAATGTTTGGGGGGAAGTACGTATGAAAGGAGAGTTTGGGGGTGTATTCGGCGACGGACGATCGGTCTGTTCAATTGGGGCACTTCCGTATCCTTCCTAGGCGCCGATCTCTGGAATAGGACCAAGAGAAGAAAGTGGGTTAACAGAATTACAATTGTGGCGTGCTCTGGCCACTACTTTATCCCCCCCTATGAGGAAGACATTGTCCTCAATGTCTGTGTGAGCGACTTCTGTAGACATTCCTCCACCTCCACATGCATGGTCGCTTCTGGCGGATCGGTATTCCTCACAGTCCTGTTTGGTGAGGGTAATACAGTCATATATTGTGTGGTTGACTTAAGCTTGTTGAAGTGGACTGTAAACGAGTATATATCAGGTTTTCCCGGGTGCCTGATGCGGCGGGTAGTGTCCGAAAGCATCTATTCTACAAAACACGGGCCAGAACACTCTTTATGAAACTTCGGTGGCATACCAGCTGACGGCACTGGACTATGTAGGTACACTGACGCACCGGGCTGCAACGGTGCCCATGGGCTCTCCTATCATAGTAGTCCCGCTGGTGTTGTTGGCAGCCGGAAAGCACATTACACGACCGCGGAACACAGGGAGAACAATAACACAGCACGCAGCGTGTATCGGTTGGATGTTACTACAAGCATATGTTACATCAAAAGTGGTATGCGGAATAGGAATGTTTGGGGGGAAGTACGTATGAAAGGAGAGTTTGGGGGTGTATTCGGCGACGGACGATCGGTCTGTTCAATTGGGGCACTTCCGTATCCTTCCTAGGCGCCGATCTCTGGAATAGGACCAAGAGAAGAAAGTGGGTTAACAGAATTACAATTGTGGCGTTCTCGGCCACATTTCTGTTAACTCCATCAGTACACTTGTTTGGATGCGTCACCGGTATGTGTCAATTTAACTGGCAACTCGGAAAACGCGAGTTTCCGTGCACCAACTCTGCTGCGGATTTCTTGACTAGTGAAAGAATTGCACGGTGAAATATTTTAGCTCTGCGCATTTACTGTCCTACCAATGTTACACGCCAACCAACTTACACCGCGTGTGATATGATTTATACGAAGTTTCCAAATCCGTCCTCTTATGCTGTCCTTGTTTTTTGTGGTGGAATATTTATATCAGCGGGCCATGACTTGTCAGTGAGTCATTCCATTTGCAGTGATAAAACTTCACATTGATTTGTGTGCTAAATTTTGCCATTATCAGTTGCCTTTGCAGTTCTACATTAGGGTAGGCATAGTTTCATCGTTTTCAACATTTGGTTAACAAGGCCCCCAAGAAATTAGAGATATCCGCAATTACAGCGACTTGTACACTGGTTCGAGGTGGCCCGGTATATCCGCTCCGATGTCCAGCGGTTTTATATTGACCTGAAAGCCCGCCATTGAAACCAAGGTGTATCACCGATCTTGGGAGCTAATGAAAGTCCTAAAAACAGAGTGAAACAGTAGTCTAATGGTTTCTCAAGTAGTTGGGAATCCAATAACACTTGTAAACCGTCCTTAGAAGGGTAGCTGACATGATGTAATGGACGGTCTATACAGCGGTTAAAAATTCTACAGGAGGAGAATTGCTACCTGAGGTACTTCAGGAATCGAAGATTATAGTTTCTTGTCGTGAACTCTTCTATCCTGCGCTAGAGAAGAAATGTGTAAGAACTAAGTCACCGCGGGATCTTTGAAACTCAAGTTGATGAAGACCAACAATTTCCTGGTCGGGACTTGCAGGAGAGATACTACAAGCTAGTGACCATTCTGGTGGCTACTCGCTGGACAAGTTCATTGACGAGTATGTTCTTCTTCAAACCGGTGTAAACGAAGTAATTAGCATCCTCGAACAGTGGTTCTATATAGACTCCGTAAAATGTTTGAAAGGCACGTCTGTCTATGCGGGAAAAGGTTCTTTGTATCATCCCAAAAGAGAGAAGGAAGGCCCGAACCGGTTTTCACTCCGAAAATTCTGCCACCAAGGGAGGAGATAATTCGAAGGAGAATATCTCTTTGGACCACATAAGCTGCTAGCTTATGTGCAAGAGGACCGCCTAGGTCACAGTCAAAGGCTTTGGAGGAGTCGAAGAAGATAGCATCCAAAATATGACCTTTATCTTTGAAGTATGTTAACCTACCCATGAAAATTAACATATTTTTTTACTTGGCCACTCGGGGAGAAAGCCGTGCTCAGTAGAAGAGGAAAGGTTGTTTGAAAAGAAATGCTAAAGGGCGACGCGTTTCAACAGAAGATTCATTATCTTGCATGGGGTCTTGTTAAGTGACGACCAAAAGTCTCCGCTTCAACAGATTATAGAGAGGCACTGCCAAACCGAGGGCCGTTTCCTTGAGTGTCTGGGGATGAATCACGCTTGGCCCAATGATCTTATAAGGATTGATTTTATACGAGAGATCCTGAACATAAAGCACAGAGAAGTCGGCTATTATGAGTGGGCACTAGAAGTTTCTCCCAAAAAAATTGGGATGCCAGTTTGGTGGATCCACATTGTATACTGCTGAATAGTATTTTTTGGACAACCCGGCAACCACTTGAGGGTTGGAAGAGGCTTACTCGTCGGAAGCTGAGGAGAAAATGTTGGGGGCTTAGTTTTTCTATGGCGACGATTGTGCTTGAAAAGAAGCTCCTTATTCTCGCGGTCTAACAGTAGGATTTCTGACTGTGTCTGTTGGGTGTGTTGGCGGATTTCACGCTTCCACCTGTTTCCTACAGAGCAAAAGACCTCTAGACCCTCCGGCTTATCCGTTGGCTTCTGCTCGGAGAATAGGCGAGAATGTACTTCGAGAAGGCGACGTACGTTTCACGGAAGCGGTGCAGGAGAGAGGGAATTCCATAATTTCCAACGAATAATTGCATCATCAGATTCGTGAACAGCACCTTAGGAAGAAAGGCAGTTTGAGTTCACTAAATCAGATACAAGGCTGAGTCCCTAGTGCGTTGAATTCGGCCTTCTAGGAAATTCGTAACGTCTTTGTTGCAGTATTTTGAAGCCTGTAACAAATGAACTCAAATTTTGGTAACATGTGGTCACTATGCTCGAGCGGTGGTTTGGTGGCCACTCTATCTACCAAGTGAGCTTTAGTCATGGTAACCAGATCAAGCAAGGAAGGTGGTTGTCCTGGATGGCGCGCTGTAGGTAGTTCGACATGCTGTGACCAGGCTTTCTCATGAATCGACACTGCCGAAGAATTCAAGTGCCCGCAGTCAACGATTAAGCGATTCAGCATTTGATACACGGGTTCACGGCAGCGGCCCAAGGTTCCCGGATCCGGTCGGTTTTCCTTGTTCAATGTCAGCGGGCTTCTGTTGACCTGAAAGACGATCACGGAAAACAGGGTGTAGCACGGCTTTTTGGGATTACAGTGAATACCAAGAACAAAGTAAGATTGCTCGCACAATGCAATTTCAGGTAAATGAAAATCAAGCAAAGCTCCTAAACGATCCCCAGAAGCACTGCTGACGACCTCGGATGGAAGACTGTTCCAATATTTAATAACCCTATAAGAAAGGAATTGCTGCTTAAGAAAGGTCCGGGGACGAAGCTTGAAAAGCTTTCTATTGTGTCCTAGCCGGCCGTCACCATTCGTTACAGTGGAGAGCTGTTTCACGAGACCCACTCTGAAGAAGTGTGTGGTTATTAAGTTACCACAGAGTCTTCGAAATTCAAGTGTGTACAGGTCAAGAATTTCAAATCCAGACTCGTAAGTAACATTACTTGGGCCCGCGACCACCTTGGTAGCCGAGCGCTGAAGTCGCTCAACAGTTGACATATCTTCCCTCAAGCCGGTATACATGACTTGACTGGCATACTCGAGGAGAGGTCTTATATAAATTCCGTAAAGCGTTTGAAAAGCTTTCTTGTCCATGCGGGGGAAAGTGTGCCTATTCATTATAAGTGCGGCAAATCCCCTTTTTGCCGCTATCTCATGGTGATTCGTGAAGGACAAGTTAGACGACAACCAGATGCCCAGATCTTTCTTCAGATCGATTCTCATGGTATATACTGTGCTAGATGCGCTATGAATCATGAAGGCATTGCAATGTGAGCACATTCATTGTTGTTTGGTGGGAGACTTCGATCGTCCGACCAGCGCGTGATCGCGTCAAGATCAATTTGTAGTGCACTGGGATCAGTGGCATTCCAGATTTTTAGGTCGTCTGCATATAAGAGAACGCTGCTGGAAATATTTTTTGGAAGATCGTTGATGTAAATGAGGAATGACAAAGGACCTAGCACTGACCCTTGGGGAACCTCCGCAGAACTGAAAGACGGTGACGAAAAGTCTGATCCGGTCTTGACTCTAAAGTTCTATAATCAGGAACAGAGACAATCCAGCGAAGAACCTCTTATTGAATACAGTGGGCTTCCAGTTTGTGTTTAAGGGGGCCGTGTGGGGCACGGTCAAAAGCCTTGGCCAAATCAAAGAAGAAGGCATCAGAGATGAGGCAATTGTCATTGGCCTCCGTCAAACTATCCATGAAAAAGATTAGAAGCGATCGAGTATGACGCGTTTTAGTAGGCGCCCCATTATTTTGCACGGGATGCTAGTGAGGCTGATTGACCGATAACTAGCCGGACAGTGCCGGTCACCCACTTTAGGTGTGGGTGGGACCACCACCTCTTTCCATGTGCCAGGGAGGTTGCTAGTCTGGAGTGTTTGCTTAAACAGCCTATAAGGAGGTTCAGCCAGACTAACAGCTGTTTCCTTGAGTATTCTGATATGGATCATGTCAGGACCCATTGCACTGTATGAAACCGTGTCTATAGACTCTGGAGGCAAAGAGGCGTTTGACACCGGCGTGTTCTCCTGGAGTGGATGCGGTCGGAAATCGTCCTCACGAAACGAACCTCTTCTCCCGGTTGGCCCTTCTATTCTATTTTGGCAGTGATTTGTCCATTGTTCGGTGTTATTTGCTGTGCTCGCCTGTGATGCGGACATTGGCATTAAAAGAGAACATAGTTTTCACCATGAAACTGCCCGAATACGACGCTGAAAATTTTTTGCTGAGATTCCATCAGACTGATGCCGTCTCTTCCGCCAGGCGTATCACATCATTGAAAAAGAAATTTTCACACTCGGTACAATCTCCCTCGTTTGATGTCGCAGCGGACGCGGGTGTTCTGCTGGAATATGCCCCATGTGATTTCTTATACACTCTCCTGAAGGGGATAATCACAAGACGAGTTGAGGACTGTTACACAAATTGTCTAATTCGGTCGAGCTATGCGAGTGGTCACTAGCCGAAGTTGAACGCTACGTGGGGGGCCTTTTAGGTTAACGGCATCATGAGCTTGAGGCAGTTTTGGGTGGAAGTTTCACTATCTGTGGCACAACACACCCTGGCTGCCAGTGATGAAGATAGCTTAATCGACAACCTATCAGTCCAAGCTGACAAGGTAAAATGAGACTTTCGGCCGCAACCTTTGTGCGCCGCAACTACAACGGTTCCTATGTCGCCCCCTGAGCCCCAAAAACTCCTGACAGTCTAAAACTCCTGACGAAGAATACGTGCCGCCGTATGGACAGCATAGCTATAGGGATTAACAAGCTGTATGAGCACCCGTCCAAGGGCCTCGCACGATCTAGCCCCGCGGTCAATCAAGGCGGTTCCTATGGGACCACAACTTTCGGCACAAACGATGAAGTGCATCCAGAAGTGCACTGTCCGAGCCCGCCTCACTACCATCAGACCCAATCCTAGCGGCCGGAGAATTTGTTAGACATCTAACGTTTTGTGTGGACGTTTTGGCCCCTATTAAATCGAAACGTGTCGGCTCGTATGTACAGGGTAGAATATTTACTGCGAAACAGACTGACAGACTTAAAATGCTTGATTCGAGGTAGAGAAGAACACTAGATTTTCCCCTGGTAATGCAAATGAGAAAAGTGCATGAACACAGAACGTCATACACAACTCTGTCATATAAACGAAGAGAAACTCGCCCTCCGTGGTGAGTAGAGATGCACGAAACGAGTGCAACTGATGAGATGGAAAAATAATTATTACTGTCAAAGACAAAACGGTTGTCGATGACCCTGTAGAGACGTGCGAACTCAGCTCACAGTTCACTGCCTCGTTTAGCGTAGAAAGCACCCAATTACCTGCTAATATCCCGTCGAAAACAGATAAAGTTTGGAGCAATGTTCTAGTTGATGTTCGAGGTGTTTGTTCACAGTTAGATAGCATTAGGCCCTCAATCCATCCGCCAACGGTCGTCAAGCCGGCAGGTGAGGATATACCCATCCTCTTACTGAATTTGTTCAACCTACCACTTTTATCCAGCACCTTCCCTCCTCAGTGGAAACCCTCATTCATTATGCCTTGTCACAACAGTGGTCCAGGACAGGACGTTAGTAGATATCGTCCCATCAACCACACGTCAATCTGCTCAAGAATGTTTGAAAGGATAAAAAAGGTGCACATAGCCGAGGTCTTACGGACACAAAACTTCATAATCCCTTCACAGCACGGTTTTTTAGTAAACGTTCTTTTGTGACATGCCAGCTGGAATTCTTAAACCATATGTCGACGTCCGTCGCCGCAGGAAGTGCGGTAATTATCACACTCTTGGACATGCAAAAGGCTTTTGGTCGTGTGCCTCGTAACCGCCTCTTGATCAAAATAGCATCTTTTGGCATACAAGATCCCTTGTACAGCTGGCTGTCGTCATACCGTGAGGGTCGCACCCAGACAGTCAAAATAGGGAAACACCACTCAACACCAGAATCAGTGACTAGTGGGGTGGTCCAAGGAGGCGTTCTGGGTCCGTTGCTCTTCTTAATGTATATGAATGACTTATGCGACTTTATTACACATGGCAAGCACTTTCTGGTTGCTGAAGATACCAAAATCGTTTACACATTCCGCCAGGGCGGTAACATCAATTTCTGTCTACAAAATATACGACAGGACCTGGTGTCATTACAGTTGTGGTGCAGAACATGGCTGATGTAGTTCTCAGCGAACAAATCGAACATAATCACTCAGGGCTGTAAATTACCCCCATGGCTCCATCTCACTAGAGGGTTGTAATATTGATACAGCTACTTCGGTCAGAGATCTGAGAATACGGTACTCAAAATCCTTCAATTTCTATGGACAAGTATGCTTCCAGGTAGCAAAAACTAAAATAACAATAGGCTGTATCAAAAAGACGTTCAGTCTAGCAGCTGCGAAGCTGATGCCCTAAAAAATGTGTGCTCGACCTCAACTAGAGTGTTGCACTTACATTTACTGTCATCTGCGCAAGTCTGGTGGGCTTGTGTTGAAAAACCTTCAAAAAATCTTTTACCAGAAGCTTAGTAGGATGTTTTTATTCGACCACCTACAGACAACGCTGTGAAAAAACTGGTAGTGATCCACTTTGGTTGCGTAAACTGAAGTTGAACCTGACGCTGCTGTGCAAACTCATACAGTCGGATGCGATTACCACAGCGTTCACCGTCCGTTCACAACAAAGCCCTTCATATAATCTGAGAAACAGGGGTTTCACCTTGCCAACGTTGATATTTCGGATAAATATGCGTGCAAACTTCTTCCTTGTAACGTATTCCTACATTTGGAATAAATCTCCAAATGAACTCAGAGTCAGTAACAAAATTCGGCGTTTTTAAAAGGGTTTGGACAGCTATCTTACGTTGACAAACGCAGCATCTATCTTCAAACCCTCTATGTCACCCGATGACCTTTGTGTGTGTGGCCAGAGAAACATCTCTGCTAGCACCAATTAAGAATTCAGTTTAGGGTCGAATTAGGGCTGGTTTCGGAAACGTTCAGTAATGGATTCTTTCTTTTGATAGCTGAGAATGTATCTATTTGCCTGTAAACCAGTGTACTCCATATTTATAAACTACATGAAGTACATATCACACAGGAATTGCATTAAACCTCAAGAAGTTTCCGTTATAAGTATAAACTAGTTCCCAGTCCGTTACCCTTGTAAGGGTTGCGTTAGGGATTTTGTCCCAAATCCCTAAACAAACCTTTGATTAATTCCGAAAGCACTTAGGGGTTTGGTAGCGATTGGGGGAGAAATCTATAACGCATCCCTAACAAGTGTAACGTACTGGGATTAAGCTGGCAGGTGCTTATCACGTAGATATCCACTCCGCTGTCTAACTCCCCTCGAAAACAGCCTGCTTGAAACGGTTTACTATATGGTTTACTCACACGATCATTCAGCACTTGGCCTACTGCGCGCTCACCAAACCGTTTGCAACTCAACATTATTTTGATGCCACGCGTTTATCAAATGAATATGCGTTGCCCAAATTGTAAGGAAATGTGAACTTGGCGCTTAATAGTGAATTCAACAGAACGACGTCATGTGAACTTTAGTTGTCATACGGCCCTCCGAACCGTCGACTCAATTATCCGTCTGCCCGAATAAATCCCGAGTGCATACCAAGTAGCAAAATGATGCGGGGCCCGCAAGGTCCCCACACGGGCCACGGCGGGCCATTTAAAAAAATTGCAAGGAAAGCTTCTAATCGGATTTACAAAAGTCGAATTTTTATAAAGCGGTTTTCTCATCATCCTTGTTACTAGTTCGAGGCTTAGTGATGCCGTCCATGAAGCACATTGCAAAATATCCGCTAACATGGAAATTTTATTGTACACTTCACGTATCTCCATAAGAAACATACAGTATTTTATGCGCATGTCCATAAAATTTTCTCATCGACTTTGGAGCGACTACACCACCCTTTGATGCACACTTGGGAAACCTGCAGAGAGGAATGCCCCCAAAATATGTAGTAAACGGAAGGCAGCAATCGGACTGCAGCGAATACGTATAAAAAATTGAACAACACAAGTAAGCATTCCAGAACCATTTGTGACTTATTGGACTAACCTGATGCAACGTTTATGAAGGTTCACAAAAACCTCACGCTCATAGACGAGTGTGCGTTCCATGCACGTTACAGCCTTCAGCGCGTTCACAGTACAATCCGTTATTAGCGGTACTTTCCGTGTAGAGTCTACTTTCACAAATGGCGTGAGGAAGAACACTCACTCCATTAATCGGCATAAGTCTACATTTTTCTGTTTAGAATGCTTTGTTCAACGTTTCATGCGCCCCCCAGCTCGGTCATGCGCTTTTCTGAATCAAAGTCGCATGTGCACGCGAAGTTCTTCAACGGAAATGTCTGCGCGCCTCTGTTGATTGAAGGTGGCATCTGTAACGGATTATACGATCGAGAGCGTGTGAGCAGACATCATCTTGGACTACCTCCATCAACAGCAAGTCACAGGCCGCTCGTTTGGAGCCAGTGCAAGGCAAGAAATTGCGGGCTATTTGCGTTTACAACGCTTGCAACCGGAAGTTGACGGTTGACGCCGTTTGAACTGGTCCTTTGACCAACTCCAAAATGGCCGCGGTGTCGCCTAGAGTGAAACCACTGTCAGTCCTGGGGGAATGTAATTGCTGTACCATGTACTCACCTGCTGCTGCACGTAGAATCCGAGTGATCGGACAAACTTGCGTTGGCGGTCGTCCGTGCGGACAACAGGGAGCGCATGCCACAGCGGGGTGTGTAAAACGTTTAACTACAAAAACTGGCCACAGAGACAGACGGCCAAGTCAACTTACGGAATGGCTGCAGATTCGGTTACTAACAGAGATGGTATTTCATTCGAAACTGCAGACTGGATTGCGGATGGCCCAGGAATGGGAGAACGTCAGGAAGAGCTAAAATGTCACACATAAGTAAGTGGCAAATTTGGCAGCGACGTTACTCAGGCATAATCGGCTGGAGCAATGCCGGTAGTGGTCGAACGGGATAGATTGAAGGCTCCTGACGGCTAGTACCATTCTTCCGACTGTCGTATTCGTCGTCAGAACTGTAACGCGCAGGAACCCTGCAAACAGATAATGTTTATAATTCCGGTATATCTACCGTTTTCTCTCTGTATATCGTGTGTTAAAGTTTGTCAACAGACTAGTACAGTCACAGCCGGTATCGGGCGACTGTTGTACTGCTTCCCGCTCCACTGCGCGTGCATCGACGTAGCTGGCTAAACTTTTGAGAAGTACATAATGCAAAACCTACTTGTTCGTGCCACGTCAATTACTGCATATTGCGGTGCAGCCGGCGGCAGGAGCTCGTGCGCAAGTAGTAACTTGTGATAGGCACACAAGTTGCGACCGCCCGGCTACCACACAGTGAGCTCATCCACGAACGACGCTGTGCTCACCACAGCAACAGAGTTGTCCTCAATGAGTTTAACGACGGCAAACATCTACAAACGTTTTTCATAGACAAAAGCAGTAATATCACGGAGTACGTTTACGAACATTCCACGAGAGGAATTACAGAAAAAATGAAGTGATGGGTTCATGGCAGTTTATTGAAAGTGTGCAAAGTAGGTATGAAAACCCCATAGTTCACAGTTTGGGTATGCATGCATTTGTGGCGAATGTCATTCACAGTGCAGGAATGCACTGTGTCGGACAAATTGCAAACTGTAAAAATATACAAATGAGCAGACGGTGAGCAATGTGGGAAAAAATGGTCATATCTTGAGAAAAAGCGAAATTTGATTAATTCACCACAACATACAATGAACGCCGGTCTTCTGTGCACAATAATCGCATTGTCAAGTGCACTACTGGGGAAGAAAACATTACTGTCACTTGCAGGCAGAGGTCTTGCAAGGGGAACGCGGATGTCTTTAAACACACATTCACTCATATCCCAAGGGGGCGTATGGAGGATTTCGGCAGCTCGCCGATAAATTTGTTGGGCAATGTGTGATGTGGAATACACACAGCTTTTCAGGTAACGCATGAACGATTCACACGGGAACGCCGAAAATTCGCCCAGTGACCCGTGGACACGTACATCGTTGGGGAGGTGCATCAAGCAATGAACATTGTACACAATTTACTCTGATCCGTAAATGCGACCGAAGTGTTCAATAAAATCGATAAGTAGGTGACTGACGGAATAGAAATAAGTTGCATGCAAAGTAGGATGACACAAAGTATGAATACATATGAACGAATCCAAAACTTATGGTA
>QNGE01009439.1:0-12835 GCA_008508345.1 Paragonimus westermani
ATGTGCGTCGGGAGGAATTATTACTCACTCCAGATGGACTATTGTGCTTAAATGGCAGAATTGTTACTTCTCCAACTCTTCGTAGAGCTGTTCTGGACGATCTTGGAGTTGAAAAGATTAAGTCTCTGGCCAGATTAACGTGCTGATGGCCAGAGATTAGCGCTGATATTTGTCATCTGGTCATCACAAATTCCACAATTCAACGTCTAGGTGGACTCCATGGCCGCTGTCAGCCAAGGCCTAGCAACGGGTTTATGTGGATTACTGTGGTCCTTTTCCTGGCAGGTATTACGCGCTAGTAGTGAGTGATTCCTATTCGGAGTAGTCGGAAGTGACATTCACAACAACGACCCCCGCAGAATTCATCATGTACGCACTCAGAAGAATATTTAGCATAGAACGTCTCCTTATTGTGTTAATGACTGACAATGGTATCCATTTCACTGCTGACCATCTAACTACTTAGCTCAACGGCACTGGATGCAAGCACATGTTTACTCCTGCTCGACATCTCTGCTCCAATGGTCAGGCTGAAAACTTTGTTAGAACACTCAAAAGTCCCATAGCCTCTCTACGGTGTAATACATTCAGAGACCTTGAAAGAGGTGTTGTCAACTTCTTGCTACAATATCACATGCATGTCATCCAATTACACATGAAAGTCCCGCCAACCTTTTAAAAGGACGGTCTTTGGGGCCAAACTTGATGTATATTCAATTCTCCGAAGTTTCCTTTTATCGTGGTAATGACTTGAGACCGTCATCTGGTTCAATTCTAAAGAATCTTGGTAAATGCTTGTACCGAATTCTAGACGTTGATGATTTATCTGTACATAATCGACACGTGGATCAGATACGCTTTGAGGTTACAGGTCAGTGCGTTCCAAGTTCTGGTGTGACTTTAGATAATGAAGAGTCCGTTCTAGATTCGAATTCGAACCAAGAAATTACAAGCATCATTCGTTGGTCTTCAAGGCTGCAAATGAAACCCAGAAAGGGTTTCAAGAACTCACGGTCTCATCCAACGTGTGATGAATGTGATGAATGTCACTGAACATATACTTTCATGTCAATTGTTGAGGTTTAGGTTGTACACTTGTTGATACGGAGCGTAATCCCAAAACAAGCGTTTGATTGTCGTTCATTCGTTGTGTTCTGCTCAATTCGGATATACAGGCTACTGGTCGAGCGTTGAGAGCTATCTATTCACGAACTATCACAACGGATTACACATCTATATCGGATAGCGCTCGGTCATAATGTCTTACATGTTGAACGTGCAAAATGGAGCCAGTGAAACAGTCAGCAATGATTGGATCGACCAATATACCAGGAGAGTGCAATTCATGAGGTATGAGTAACTCGCGCTGGTTAAATCATACAACTAACGATCTCCGATCACACAAACTGGCATTGCTTGATAGACCCATTGTGACCGCTGCACACTTTCCTACTTATCGATGTTTCACAACTTTTTATGTTTCTCCCGAAAACATGAAAAAGCAAGCAGAAATGCCGACGTTGACGACGTGCAGTTTTGTGCCAAGGCCTTCTAGGCTCGACGTATACACCAGTTTCACTGCTGCACCACGATGAGGAGGGGTTGGCTTTATGCGTTTGGCCTGTGAAAAAATATGGGGTTTAGGATTAGAAACTCACGTGATGCTCGCCATGCCGAGCGGTGAAACGGTAGACTTTTCGAGGTGACGTTAGCAGGGTGTGCGAGTCAAATCCCCAACAAAATTGGGAACGTATTTGCCTTCCATTGGTACCATTGGGAGCAGTGGTCGCGCAGTAACCACTTTTCCGTGCATAGATCTTCCGATGGAGATAAGTATATATTCCAGGTCCACCACACACTTCTCCCAGACAACCGCGTCATTCGTTTCCCCACGGTAGGACTGTGGCGTCATTTGAAGTGGTCTGAAGCTTGGCCCTGGTTGCTGCTTGTTGGAAATAGTCATGATTTGATGCGGTCTGTCTGGAAGTGGTGGAAGAGGAAGTAAGAAGACTTCGTCAATGGATGTTGAAGAGGTTGGTGTCGATGATCTGGGTCGATCGTTTGGTGTCCAAGTAAGATCGCTCGGGATATCTGTCAAGTTAGTGGTCTTAGTTCGGTTGTGCGTTGTAGAACCATAAAGGTCGACAATGAATGTCCGCGTTTCTCCACACACAATCACTTATTCCCCAGTATTCACTTGATAATGTGCTAGGGAATGCGCCAGGCTAAAAGATGTGCACATAAGTGCCTCTTTTCTTACCGCTGAACTCGTGTGCTGTTGTCATATGAAACAAACTTGGATGAATTTGTCCGTCATGTAAGATTGTGCACTTGTCGTCCTCTTGTTGAGTTTGGACTTGTGGTGACGGTCGATGCCTGAATGTCCATTTTCGTCATTTTGGATACGTGAATTTTCCACCTCTAGTGTGACAATCAGCGTTCGCTTTGCTAATCTCATCCGAAACCAATTATGATGATAGATATTATCTGGGCTGTTGTTCAAGCTGATTTATTTGCAAATGATTCTATCAAGTGACTACAACTTACACGTGTTACTCCGTTGATGTAGGTACGTTGAGACGGGCACTTTCTACCAATACTACACTGACGCTGGTGTTTGGATTAATCATTGCTATTTTGGTGAAGCTTGTCGACAACTTGTAGACTGCTGTGCGCTGTACATTGCCTGCATTTTTTCCTAACGAATCCAATTTCTACATTAACAGATTGTCAAACGCGACAAACGCCTTGTTTACAAACCAACGGAAAATTCCATAGAAGTTATAAACCGGACGAATTGACATGCTGAATTCAGATGTTTGAGGCTCCTATGATTTTCCAGAAAAGTTCTATAGTGTATGCGTCAGATAAAATGCACATATTCACAACCGGTCGTCAAATCATTTCAAGGGGGACGGTTGATTATGCATAACACGATAATTAATGCGTCACATTACGCTTCATATGCGGTGAAAAAATGTCCTTCTTAGTGCCTCATCTATCAAGAGTGATTTCATTTGCGGAGTCATGAACTCGTGAATTTCATAAACTTAAACTAACCGTCGCATATCCGATGGACGGAACTTCAAGGTACTCCTCTACATCCCTCAATTTAACACGCATATTCCCATATTACATTTTGCCAAGCCCCGAAAAATTGGCACCACGCTTCCACCATTTTTTGAGGTCAACTTTTCTGAACACCAATAAAAAGCTGTCAACCCCCATGTCTGTGCATCTTCCTATTGGGCGAAGTGCATTACTGCAGTTTGACGAAGAAGTAAAAGACAACCAGTTATTGGTGGCTGCTCACTTTCTCAAGTCTTAAGAGTGAGTACATTACCATTTTGGAAGTAGAAAACATGTGCCCCTAACCTGACAGTGTTTCATTCTGTAGTCTGCTGAATATACACCCGAAACAGAAATCTGCCGCCATACAATGTTCGCGCTGTACTTTAGCAGGAATACTAACATGATTGATATTCCCGAAATGCATACTAGAGAAAGAAAACAACGAGCATTTGCAGTGCGACAAAATCTGACAACCATGTTTTGCATTAAGGGAGTATCAGAAGATATCGAAACAAGTCGAGTGGTACTGATGAGAAAATGGAATCATCTGACCAGCGTACCCGAGGAAACGAGACTTGGCGTTGTGGAACATGTACTCCGTTTTCATCGTGAGCAACAGCTAGCAAAATCACCGGACATAAGGGCTAAGTCAAGTAGCAAATTTGAAAAATTCTCAGACTAACTCAGTCTTGTTTTTCTGAAAGACGTCCGTTCGCAACACGAGTCAAGTGCACGGAGTATCAAGCGTTCCCTCCAGTTGGTTCTCCTTCCTATTGGAAAAGAGCCACAGCGGGTTCACAGATTCCCTTCGCGTATCTTGGGTTCCCTAGTACATCACAAACATGCAATCCATCGCGAGGGTGAGTGTAATCCAACCTCAGCTATAGTTCCTGAAGGATGTCAGTATAAAAGGCCCTATTGGCGAAAGCCCCAGAGAACGCATGCCGATTACACAAACTCCTGTAATATCAGCAACAAATGGGTGAGTTAAGTACCGTAGCCGGCGGCCAAAGCGTGATTGCCACCATACAATCTTGGCTCACACTGAATGTAGAGTGTAATGGGCTGCATCTGGAGGAATACAGGGGTTACAGACAAGACAGGTATGATGAAGGCAGGGAAGAGGCATGCTACTTTTGATTGACGAAGGGATTGTGCAGCAGGAGAGCTCCTGCCCCGAATCCTCAACCAATGAAAAGTGTGGTAAATTCGATCGGGCAGTCCATCTCACTAGTATGTATGCATCTTAGCCCAAAATCGCAAGCCATCGGAGATGCGAGGCCTGTATCTCCCTTGAGGGGTAGTACTGCTAAATCATGCTCTGCCCCGATTCTTACACGGTTTGGTGCTGCTAACGTCGACTGGGTGGAAGCAGCAGCAGCTTCTGTGTGAAGTATTGGAACAGACCCGTCAGAGTTTCTCTACGAACGCGTGGTGATTCAGCACGTGATATGTAACCCGGGTTTAACGGTAAGGCAGGCCTCTCACTGCTTGATCTAGTGGTAAGCAGATAGGAAAAACAGGTTATTCCACTCAATATGGATTATCCTCTTTGGAAAAGTGACCACATGGTTATCGCTTCCAAATTCTGCATCAGAGGATAGTCAATATTCTCTAACTGAACACGCCATGTAGAAAGAGCTAAAATCAACAACTTGATCCCAGATGCAAAGTCTCCGGGTTAGGGTCAACCCTCAGGGCGAGGGTTTGAGCTGACTGAACGGAATCAGCACCTTCTCACACAACAACGCACTCCACTGACCAGACGTCACCCACAGGGCAAACACCATCGGTGAACAGTTAAAATAGGCAACACGCAGGAGAAAAAACAGAGACTAGCTAGCTTTAGAAAAACGGACATAAGAGGCTTTTACTCTAACTTTATGAAGAAGACCGCACTGTCAAACAGCGGAATAATGCCGAGCCGCCTCCGAAAAAGCGTTAGCTCACGGTAGCAAGGTCAAGACGAGGAGGTACTGTGCTCGCGTCCAAGCTAAGTCAGCGATGCGCAGGGAAATGATCAACCTCAAGCTCGCTGATGGCAACCCACCTAACACTGCCCACGAGAAGACGGACGGTTTGGCATTGCACTTCGCAGGTGTCAACTGGAAAGATAATCAGCAAAACCGTACACCAGATTTGCATTCTGTACTGTTCGAAGAAATGAACCATGAGGGTATCACACCTCATGTGATAGAGAAAATACTGTGGTAATTGATTACTCTTACACCCTCGAGGCCAGATATGGCCATTATCCACTTGTTTGTCAGGGTGTTATCCATTCCAGAAACAAACCCACTTGACCAGTCCATCAAAAAGGGTAGAATGAGCCATGTTTGACGTGAAGCAAATGTCATATCTCTGCAAGGACTGAAAAGAGAGACAACCGGTAACTATGGACTAGTGAGCCTCACTTGCATCCTATGGAAATGTGCGGAACTACCGTTAAAACGTATACTGCATACTTGGACTTTGTACATACTTTACTGCTACGTGTATTAAATTAGCGCTTCCACGCATGAGCAACTAACACCAGACATGAAGTAAGAAAAGGAATAACCGGGGGAGACTGAAAGTACATTATAAGTGAATTACAGTAGACTCCAACCAGTGTTGAACGACACTGATACGTGAAGGCGGCTTGGGGTGTTAAAGGCCCAACCGCCGAAAGCGTGATCAAGCCGGAAGTGTGTATGGTGCCAACGGCACGCATAGGCCAACAAGCATGCAGACAAACGAATGCGGTCGTATGCATCAAGCAAACGGCAGACAAAGGCTCCCACAAAGCTATGAAATATGTGGACTAAATAAATAAGTAAATAAATAATATATATTTTCCAACGCATATGTGAGAAGCACGTTTGGTTATGCGTGATCACTGTGGATATATGCAAACCATACATAAACGAATAATTTAACAGTAGCACAAACGTGAAGTTTGTTGCAAGAATAACGTGGTCAAATAGAAACCGACTGTAGTTTATGGAACTTTCACGCACGCAACAGAGAAATAGATAGTTCGCTGATTTCACCGATTCAGTCTCAAAAAATGGGATGTTACACTAATTCACTGTTTACAAGGTTGTGGGATGAGCGATTTTTTCAAATATTTCAAGGTCACTCCGGGAGGGTGTCCAAACACACCTTCGGAATTTTTTGCTATTAGGGAATAAAATTGGCGTCCGAAAATTGTCAAGATAGATCGGCTTTGGCGAGGCATGGCGGAAAATCCCAAAATCAAGCGAAGGAATGGGCAGATTTCAACGCAGCAATTCGTCGATTGCTCGAAAACGTCACAAAGTTGAACAGCTCGTGAACCGTTCAGCTTAGACGAAGTTCCGTGCGTCCATCCGTCGCAGAAAACTTTCCTCGCTCAATGGATAGTATGGGAATCAGGAGGGAGAATGTAATTTCACACGTTAGACGAGAATATGTGGTGTTATAACATTTACTATGACAGGCAATATGTTTGGGGAATTTTTGACGAAGAACTCGTTCGATATTATTATTTTTGCTATGATTATTGGAAACTTCACGCGTTATACGGCAAGCAGACCGGAGTTAACTCCAATTAGCTAAGCAGCCTCCTCCACAAGATCACCGCAAATGCAAAATTTGATATACATGAGGAAAAGCTGTCGGGAAAGTCACCAGTTCCCCGAAAATATTTTGCGACAAAGGCTAACAATGTACACTGACGAGTGACCTTCATAGTTGGCACGTTCATGAGCCATTTCGTCCTTCACTCCTTGTGCCAAATCTCTGGTGCCCCATCTGCGCGCCCCAACACTTACATGCCTACATCCCGCCTATGTGCGTCACTGTACTAGTCGGCTCATCACTTGGTCCGCCTTTAAGTTGGTCTTCCTATTGGTCACAAACCCTTTAAATATGATATGGTTTGTGACCGTGTTGTCTTCGGATTGGGTGACATGAAGAAACTCTGTCCGGAGGCCAGTCATCTCTCTGTGTTCATGCGTTAGTCTCCGGTGGTTGAGTTAGCCGGTACGTCCTGAACTAGTTACGCATATTCCGTGGTCCGTTGTTAGTTACAGTTGACTATCGTTCAGTTATACGTCGAACCAGTTACAAAACAAACGGTGTTCAGCCACTTTTGGCTTGGTTTAGTTCATGCACTTCCGGCTTGCGGTTCGTGCTGCGGTTTTCAGACGCTGTATGTGGGGAAGTACTAAGATCAACTATACCAAGTAAGTTCTCCCGTAATAAAAGTTCGATAATCCCCGGTCATCCGTGTTCCTGCTCCGCGTCTGGCATTGGTTGCGGACACACGGAAGCGCCAATTTATTGCAGGATGCAGCAAAGTCTGAACAGCTTCCGGGTGTGTGGTGTGCGCTCACATCAGTAGCTGCCTTGTTCGGTTGACTTAAGCTATGAACGATGTCTGATTACACAGCATGTGTTCATACTAGTTGGCCGGTACCTCCTGTCCACCTTTACCGTAATCAACATGGAGAACGAACAAATGTGAAAATTGGTGAGGAACGTGTACTTTAAGCGTTTCGGGTGTCTGCTGAGTATAGCCTTCAAGTCTGTTGACTGGAATATTTTCCTGCAGCTCCATAGACAATGGGCGTTCTGAATACCGGGTAGTGATTGGTTAAAATATATACCTTCCAGTAATCAACAGGCAGCTTGTTCAAATATATTTCCGCACAATGTCTCATATGAACGCCGAACGACCTCAGTCTGGTTAAAAAAAGTATAGTAGATGAACGGAATTAAATTCCGGAGGTTCTCAGTGACAGGGTGCGATTCGATACTTCTTTACGCCGTTCCATATACGCTAAAATTGAAAACAGCTCCTGATAAAGTTATCTTCAGCCATTTCAAACAGCAACATTTCGTCGACCAATACCTACCTGAAATCCTGCAGAGGAGAGGGAGTAGTACCGATATCATGTGGGAAGGAGGCCAGAAAAGTTGTTATGCATGTTTCACCTTCAATTATGTTAGTATGTTTGTCGAAATACAGTGCCAACACTGTATGGCGGTAGATTTCCATTTTACCAGAACCTTTGAAACGCTGCAAATAGAAGCACTCTCAATCTAGGAGCACACGTATTTCATCTCGGAAATTGCAATGAACTCATTCAAAAGACTTGAGTAAATGATCTACCGCCAATAATTGACTGTTGTCGTGGAAATGATGGAAAGCCTTTCACCACCAAACTAGTAATTTTGACGTTTACCTAATGTATTCTAGTATTTTCACAAATACTGCCTACTTACTATTGATGAACTGCAATTTTTTGCCAGAAGTTTCGATTTTGATGTCATGAAAAATGTTTGAGGAACTAGAATTCGTACCAGAATGACCTGTTCCCTTCCCACGGAACAAACGTCAGCCCAATACCTCCGAAAGCCACGGTTACTGTTAGTGGATTAAGACACTATATAAGGCCCGGGTGTGAACACGAAGTAGGAAAAAGATGAAAATAAGCGAAACTGACTTACAACAGTCCGGAAAAGTGCGTTGGTTTGAGGTCAACGCAACCAATGAAGGTGTCCAGTGGATAAGATCCGTCGTGTTGCTACAAAGGGATTTGTGTCCACGACGGCGATATTTGTGGAAACAGATAAATCTGGGAATAACCTGAGGCAAACAGTTGACTTCGTTAGCCTTTAACTTCCCAGAAGTCAGCATACAGATGACGCGGAGCATAGAAAACCTGTGGCTAGCGACCTTGGAGAAAATTGTGTATTATTGATTCATTTGGTTCACTTGGTTTGTATACGAGGTACGCAAGTGAATTTGAAGAAGGTAAAATGTTCAAAGAACGACGGAACTTATGAAGTACGAAATACTGTATGGGAGCTCTGTTGCTGTCCTTGTGGTAGTTTATGCCGCCGCAAAAAGCTTAAATGGGCCTCAACGTCAAACAGGCTGCACGGCTATTATACACATGTGGAAGGCTGAAACACAAGAATATCTAGGGGGCCACATAGTTAGAATGTGTAATCCAACCGGGTGCAGCGAGCAAACTGAGTTGTCCTCCTGGACTGATTTACCTTGCGCATTTTGAACTAACATCAGGATATCTTAACCTGCGAGAGGCATAGATCTTTTGTAGAGAAACTGAATCGCCACCGATCAATTCATAGAATTCCGGCATTCTTTGAAAGTGCCGAGAACCAACACCGTGGAATTAACCACGGTTTCCCATGATCGTGGTGTAATCGTGCTGATCATGTTTTTCTGGATAAATTCCAAGTGAACATGTGGCCGGCTTGGTCTAGTTGGCCAGAGTTATACCAGGTGTCGGCCTCCTTTTTCTACTCCACTTACCAACCAAAGAATAGAAATTTAAGTGAAAGGAACATTTTTGTAAAACTAATTTTATCTTTGGTAAGTGATCATGAATAATCTAAGAACGGTGTGTTGCACGGTTATAGATATATTTGACCTGATGCTAGCTGGTTTTTTGTCCATCCAGGCCAGCTCGATAGCTTTGTCATTTAATGATCACGACCCTTTGGGGTGGTTGATTTTCATGTTATTATTCTTGTGATGTTTTACTGGTAGTTGTAGTTGATAACCGGTAAAATCACTTCGTATGTGGACGTGACGCAACCCACTTTTATTATCACAATAGAGATGTGCTGAAGACTGCAATTTTTATTCAAGATATCCCGGTTATGTTAGGCGCTGGTATGATTTCTGATTAACTGGCCGCCAAATTCCCAGAAGCCTTCTGATTCTCGGTTGCTGAGTTCACTTGAAAACGGCCGAATACGATAGGCCATGCAATGGTGAGGCGATGAAGCTCAAGTGAAGTCAAGGTACACATAAATAAAGGTTCAGCAGTGGAAAGCAAGTACGAGCAAACAGCCTAAAAACAAACTTCGACAATTGAACGACGCACATTTTTAGTTATATATCAAGATTGATGCTGATAGGCAAGATGATTACCCACGCGCTTAATGCGAACGGTGGTGTCAGTCTTTGCGAGGTAGGCTGGCAATGACTACTGAGGAGATTTTGTATGTAAGAAAAAGAACGATCAACAAGCAGAGGATAAATGAGGACGGGGAGCGTGATCACCGGATTTTACCAAACGCACGTCATTTGTCAAATACACACCGCAGGCAGCTACTCATAAGTCTACCCTTGAATAGTGTGAGGTTTACCAACACTCTGGTAGCTGCGGGTTCGAGCATGTATCGTGACCAGTTTCTCGTGCCCCTGAACTTTACTCCCTTCTAACGTCACAATTCTCCACCCTTCCAGAGAGGGATTTGGACCTTATGCCTAATGATCGTCCCGCTGTTTAGTGTTGCTTGCATATCGCGGACGTGACTGTCGGCACATGTCACCATTTTTTACCACGACGTTGGACCGCACGCCTACTAGCCGAGGGCCTCCAGCTAGTTAGAAAAGGTCACGAACATTCACGTTACTTCCAACATTGGTTCACCTATGATGTTGATGAATGGGGGGAGGTATTTGATGATCAAGCGTCTCCAATACACACTAACCGGGTGTTCAGCTCGCCTCTATTCTTTCATATATCTTTCCAGCGGCATGATGTAAGTACACGGTAGGTCTGGGCTTGGTTTTAAAAGCAACCGCCCGTTTGGTCTCAAAACCTAGGGACTTTCGAAAACACTATGGACTTGGATAAAGGTTTGTCATTCATGATTCTCTCGAACTCGATTCAATAGGGGCGAATAGCTTCGACCGATACCACCTGTTATCTTACGGTAGCCTGCACGACTCATGGGGCTGCGTGACCCATGTGCTGCTATGCTCCATGCCAGAGACTAATGGCAGGGGATAAAAATGTCAATCGATATCACGAGCCGCTGAAGTTTGCAGGGTTTAGTGTGGGCCAACAGCAGGTAAATTTTCTTTCAGTGATGACTCCGCGCCTACGAAGTTGGACCTGTTGTCGCGACACAACTTCCCACACACCTTGACAGCCAATGAACCTCATTAGAGACGCTATAAATGAGCTTGTTGACATCGACCGTACTACTTCCAAATGTGTAGCTGCTGTCCTTACACAAGTGAGGAGATAACCATATCCTTTACAAACACTTATTCTAATCCGAACCTCCAGATGTCCACATCACGCCACAAGCTGTATAAGGGCGCCACCGGTTGCTGTGTGACTGACGGTAAGCTGAACCATCACTTGCTGGCATGGCTTCACTGCAACATTTTGCGATCCGTGCATTTCAGCAACAAGCGACTATCCAAATCCTCCTCCAGAGGGATGATGAAACCTGACTAGCTCCAATGTTGCTTTCAATGTCACTGTGGTATCTCATAACCTTACCGGTGAAAACACCACGGCAGCACCGGCAGCACCGTCATCAACGGAGTAACGTGAGATAGATCGGTTGCAACCCTTCCTCCTAGATTAAAGACACTGTTTACGGTGACGGGCTTCAGCCGTGCCAGCGTACCCCGTCGGACTTCGAGTGTTCCATACACTTTTCCCGGCCAGACCGTTATATAGACCTCATGATTACGGGTTCCGATGGAGCTGTCGAACCTTACGTATTGCTGGCTTGCGGATTAGGATGTACTCAAGCAACAGAAATACTGCGGCACCGAGTTTGGAGACCCCATGAAATTATTCCAGCTGTCACCAGGGGCGTGCTTAACGGCTCACGACTTGCCACAAGAGACACTGAGTGCTTTTAACAGTAGTTCGCGGTCCGCGTTGAGTGTTCACGGTCCCTGTGTGGAGGACGACATCATACTCTGGTGCACGCAGACCCAACGCCTTCGGTGTCCGGACTCGAAGCGAAAACGTCAAGTTGTAGAGCCACCTGTCTGCATGAGAGTGGGTCGGTGAACTCATGTCCGTTCCACGGGTTAAGTACGAAGTAACGACCGGTCATTTGTAGGCCACTTCTTCACACGGCTGTCCATTTTATGCGCTCAACAAGTCTTCAACTGATACTGGGCGCCCACTCAGAAAAACTAGGCAAAAAGTGGGAAATTACCTTCCCCTACCCGCGATAATTCCGCCGAATTTCAGCGGTTCGTGGTAGCGATTGGTATTTTAATCTCTCGCTGTTAATTTTCGAAATGTAGCATAGGAGCGCATGAGTCGTGTAAGTTGTCGTAGCGTCTTAGTACACCGAAAAAACAGAAAGACCTAAAGTCGATCGTCACCCGAGACCGATGTCTGTCTGTCGACTGCGGACTAGTGACACGCGAGGTTACTAATGCCCATAAATTCATAAACCGTAGCCTAAGCAACTCCAACTGGAGAACCTGCGTCCCCATCTGTTCTACTTGGAAACTCTACCTCCTTAGAGATTTACTGTTGCCTGAAAAAGTTTAACACAGGGCTATCGAGAGAGTCAGAAGACCCAAGCACCAGGGTTATTAGAGCATGCCTCAAGGTTTAAATCTGCTTTAACTAGATTTTTGAATGAGGCATTATACTCGCCTATAAAATGCTAAATAAACCCATGCCCCTTTGCTACTCCTTAGCCCAAATCTAAGAAATGGGTGAGGAGTCTCCACACATGTGTTGTCAGAGCGGGTTTCAAGTTTTTGTTGTTTACCCCAGAGTTTCGAAGGATGAGAGGTGTAGTGAACCTAAACACTGTCAAATTACCCGAGCATGAGCGCGGAGCCAAACTGTGGTAAAAACCAAAGTGAAATGACTCACAGTAGTTCGTGAAGGTGTGTTAGTTTAGAAATCCACCAAACGGAATGAAATATTCGACGGGAAAGAATCGCGATGTTACTCCTAAGATATTTCCGCCGAAAACAAATGGC
>QNGE01009440.1:0-12834 GCA_008508345.1 Paragonimus westermani
TCGGAACTCCCATGCAGCCGGTGTCTCCGCTCTATATAACGTACACAGGATCTTCGATGTCCCCCGATGACTTTGAGCAACTCGTAATGATAAATCAATGATTCCAAATATTCCAAACAATACTCGATCTTATTACCAGGTTACTTTTGAGCAAATTGTGGAAGTGACTATTTAGACAACCTCAACAATTTCGATTGACAGATCATTACCGGGGAATAGGTCACAACTTGCTGCTCTTCCGAACAGTCAACTTGTTCAAAATAATTGGGAATGAGCCGAGCTCCGATAAAGGGTGTGTACCCACCCCTCAATTAAAGCACACTGACCGACAACTGGCTATTCGCTCAACCATCAAATTGACGTGGCAAAACAAAATCATCTAGGTCAATGTCCAATTAACGTCCAGATACAGTGGAGGTTCAATTCAGAGGGATTAATGTTTTGGGAAATTGGGTTGGGTCAGAATTTCACATGATGTTAGGTCAAAGATTTGATACAAGGGGTCTGATGGGATACTTCGAGAGCAGAAGCTACGACTTTAGACTCCACTTGTAGCTTCTGGTCCGCCATGATTCTTGGCTTAGTCTTAGTCCGCTGCCCGCGTCTTGCCCTCTCTTACCGGGAGTGGTTTAAAGGTAGGTCTTTCAGTTGGGCGTTGATAGGTTTCAAAGCCCCTGTTTTTTCCACCACGACCTCGGAGCTGAACATGGCTGGCAAAGTTACCAAAAAGCCAAGTGACTTTTTGGTTTTCTTGGCCCGCAGCTCACTCGCAAGTACCAGGTTTGTGTGCCGTCCGGGGAGAACGAATTCGTTAGAACTGTTTCAGCTGGCTATGTCGGAGAAGAGGTTGTGGGAAAGCCTTCCCATGAGACAATTCTCCTTTCCCTGGAGCCGTGTATCACATACAGTCTCGGTCATCCTATCCATCGAATCTGACACTTGCAAAATAACTGTGTACGCATATGGGAAGGAATTAACTTTCTTCAATTATGCCACGATTCTCGAGCATCGCCTTGAAAGCCGCATTATAATCCATTGCCCGGAAGTAAATAAGTATCTTGTTACTGACTTGATGAATGATATCTGCATAATCGTATGTCCATAATAACAGTATTTGCTAGAAACCAAGCAATCACAGCGGCAGCCGTACCAAATTCAAAAAATAACACCCCATAATATTGTTCTCAACTAACGGCCAGTTAAAACAAACAACTATGGGTCCGTGACACGAATTTCGGCGATTTTAATTTCTTCACCATACACGAAGGCAACAGAGCGGGATGTACCGTAAAATAATTGCCCTCGCGACAACTGCAGAATTCAAGGTGCTACGGTTAGCACTGAAGGTGTTACCTAACCGAAAGGTGGAAAACGCAACCTGTAGCGGGTGTCGTACCCAATACTCGTGGCTAATCGTTCAGCGGTTCCAACACACAGCAAGAAGCTACTCAATCTGCAAACATGCCTTGGGCGTCCGTTCCCCTGAGACTGACGGCGGTGGGTGTACATCACTCGAACATCGATGCTGATTTCCTGTCATCTTTCGGACTCATACTGAATGTCGGCATTCGGAAACCGATGGACAGCACGACCACCTTGTGTGCAAATGACAAGGCCACACCAGTCAATTCGATAGGGATGCGGTCGACTTTATCAGATAACGGCTTTGTAGCCCTCCTTCGATTATTTTCACACCTTATCAATTCTTCAAACTCAACGTCGCCGCCTCAACACGGCGTTTTTATCACACTGCCGCCAAAAGCCCACCTACTTTTGCAAGTCTAAGACGTTTGCCACTGCAGGAACTCAAAGTGGCTAACGCGCAGAGTGAACACCTTTTACGACTTGGCGCTACTCAGCGTTCAAATAACCTGCAGGCTTTACCCCTTTTCATGGTTCTCAAAAAAGTAACAGTTGACTAGCATCTGTCTGATGGTTACCGCGCCCCGCACAACGTAACCGTTCCAGATTTGCACCCCCTCCCTCACGCCTGCGACTTCTTGATCGGTTTAAATGGGAGGACCATCTTTTCCGAGATGGATTTGGTGCCAGTCTTTCATTGTACCTCAGTGACCCCGAAAGACGTCCTGTAGGACACTGTATGAATTTGTCCGCAATTTATTTGGTTTACGGAACGACCCACAGATTTTCGAAAGGTGCATGGACCAAGTGCTTCTTTGTCTCAATTTTGTGCACGTTTATAGTGACGACGTCTTAGTTGCGAGTGAAGAGGCTTGACCCCAAGAGTCTCACCCTCGAGATCTCATCGGACGTTTCACCTAATACTGCGTGACGCCAAACATTAGGAAGTGCATCTTTGGAGGTATTTCCATAGGTTTTCTCTGCAACCCAATGGACATTAACTATATCCAACCTCTGCCAGAGAAGATTTGTGCTGTTAAGGACACTTCACAGCCACAATCCCTAAGTCTAGGACGTTTACTGGGCATTGTTATTTGTTGGTTTCGCTTTGTCCCACGGCGCTCAAGACTGTTAAAACCGTTGACGAACATAAGGAAAATCACACTCAAGGCTAAAAATGCGTTTATTTTAGCCAAGGCAACCTCTCCCCAAGCAGCAACATTAATGCATTTGAAGGTAAACGATTCTGGCCGCAAACTTTGAAGACTGACGAATCTCAGCCGGCTATTGGTGTTTTATGACAGACTGTGAAGGACGAAACCCACCTCTTGTCTTTCTCCTACATTTCCCGAGAAGTACAAACAGCAAAAATGCGTCACCTTACTTTCGGTCGCGAGGTACTAAGCATTTACCTAGCCATCAAACACTTTTGACAGTCCATGGACGGTCGCAACTTTATTGTTTTGCTAGTTAAAAACTACTTATATTTGGCTTTCTTTCGTCTCCAGATCGGTAACCCCTAATAAGTAAGACACCTGGAATTTATCCCCCAGTTCACCACCAACATCCGATTATAAGATATCCCCGTTAGTTACGTTGCCAACGCCTCGTCTAGCCCAGATGCCAGCCATCTGCCATAATCTTTCTTTCCCTCGCGAATTCATAAACTAATGATCTAGAGCTTCGCCAGCTTCGTGTCAAGCTCCCTCTGAAGCTACATGATGTCCCTTTAACCCTGACGGAATATTCAATTACGTGTGACGTGCCAACTGGTATATCTCAAACTTTCGTTTTTTTCGCACATCGGTTTGAGGCCATTTGCCTAAATTGTCCACCACCACATCAAAACATACGCGCTTCAACAAAGTTAGTCACCAAGTGACATATACGGCAAGACATTCGTGAGGATGTTCGTAACTGGATCATACGGTTCTTAAAGGCGTCAACGTAGCAGAATTCACCGTCGTGTTTTCACTATCCCGAGGAATTTGCTTTCGTGACGGACGGTCCAAACACGCTCTTCATTGATCCCCCTTCTCTTTCCAACGGTTATATACATATTCGGAGTTATATGAACCAATTTACGGAGCGGCCCGCTGTAGTTTCTTTCAAAAACGTATCAACGATAACCATTGTATGCAGTTTTGTCGATTCGTGGATTTCGATTTCCAGGCGTTCCAGGTCACAATCACTACTAATCGTGGATCCCAGTTTAACTCAGACATTTGTCGCGATTTGAATCGTGTTCTTGGAATCGAACACACAACGGCCACCAGATGTCACCTCTTGTGGAACGGTATAGCCAAAAGATTCCACCGTCAACTGAAATCATTCTTAATAGCAACATCGGTCGTTGGTGAATAGCGAAATCGCTTACCTGTTATTCTCCCTGGCTTGCGAACCACTGTAAAAGGAAACGTTGGATGCATCCGACAAAGCTCGTTTATGGCTGTACATTACGTGCTCCTGGAGAACGTCGCTTTGATCCCCCGATAAATATGAGTCTTAACGTGACTTACGCTGGGCGTCTAAGGCACCTTCACCCCCAAGAAGAACGTTGCCTCATGTTCGAGCTCACCGTGATCTGCGCACTTGCTCATTTGTTTCCATTCAGATCAGCCCTTTAAAGACGACTCTGCAGTAGTCGCACGGTAATCACTTCAAAGTTCTTGATTAGAAAAACGAGTATTTTGCCATCAGCGAAAACGGAGCACGTCACTCAGCAAGCTTTGACATAATGAAGGTTGCTAACGCTGAGCACGATTTGAGGTCCTCGACTAATCCGCCAGACTTTGCACGTGCCTATGTATTCTAGATTGGTCTGTCAACTTACAGCGAGTTACGACGCCTACTCAACTCACGTTTGACATCTGTGACCTCATTCCAGTTCCACCCTCTTAACCCACATTGTGAAAATCACACACCCGTCCTGGCTGGTACGTTAGAGGGTCACCAGATTATGAGGAGTGTCATCAGCGACTCGCTGTACGGTTATTTATTTATCGAGATTTTCCCCTTCCCTAACGTCCTTAGGAGGAGTAATGCGGAGCCTGCCAACATTCTGTTCTTTCACTGCGCATTGTTTCTCGTACCTAATGCCTTCAGCGTATATATGAACTGCATGTACATGTTCTAAATAATTATACACTCCCTCCTAGAGCGTTCTGCATCTTGCTTTCGCTCGGGCGATCATATCATTAGGTTAACGTGGCAAAATAATTTCAACACAAGGACGAACCGTAGGCCCCGGGATTTACCTGATAATAAAGAAATTCCTCATCTCAAACATAGTGGATTAATTGTGATGAGGACTGTCGTGGAAATACAAAGGAAGTCAATATACTTGCCATGAAGCATTGATGATGCATTGCACTCCGCCATTATAGCTATCGAGAAGATTGGATGAGAGCCAAACAGCGCGTCAAGAATGGATCACAAATCTTCATCGTCTGGAAGTCACGGCTGTGAGTAAGGTTGTAGTTTCTGCTCTCTGAGCGTCCACCTAGACTTCTAGGTCTGCGGCAGAAATCGAGGACGCCTTTTCTGTAGATGGCATGCCAACAGCCGACACACAAACATAGGCAAACGTGTAAGGTGCACAGAAATCGCCCAGAAATCCACCTTCCGAGTTGCTGGCCTCAAAATATACCATAACTGTGCAGAACATTCTTCCTTTCAAGAGTTCGTAACGGAAAGAGTCTGTTGAGGTGGCCCCTGGTGAATCAGAAGACATTGCTTTGGACGGCCGAAAGAAGTATTTCCAGAAGTGGTCTCACAACACCACACACATCGTTGTCTTTCGAATCTTGCCCCCAGCTGGAGAAGGAATCCAGTTTTCCGTGGATGAAGACTTTCAAGCACATCCCCGATAAAAGCGAAATTTAACGGGGCTGCAGAGGCCGCAAGCTGAAACACCAAGAATTCTGATTAGGCGATTTGTAGGATCGTTGACGTACATACAGGCAGTGAAACCGCAAAAACAGCTCCAAAGGATGGCAATAAGGACAACTCAACAGAATTGACTGAGTCCAACCCTGCAACCATCTTCGGTGCCAGATCGCATCTCAGCCCTTCTCTCACATTTTCTGTCCCCTTATTCGCCACAACATAAAAGAAGGTAGGTTTTCAGCGCATGTACACGAACTGTCTGAGTCTGTTAAGTAAATTACCGAAACTGCTGGCAAACAATTGTCTTTCATAATTGTTCATTCGATGATCACCATCATGTATGTTCTACCAAACGGAATCAATGGCAAGACGACTACCACTGGTCCGCATTAAAGTGTACAAAATTCCAAACAAGCAGGTTTAGTCGCTCAAGTGACGATCCACCAGTGTTTTCGATGAGTGGGTTGGGGACCCGCTCACAACCAGGTCACAGAAGTCAAGGTTGGCGTCAGTGTGTGACCTTTGCCACGGCAACCGCAAGATTTTTGCGGACTGCCTCTAAAAACAAGGAACCGGATTGCGTATTCCGATAATGATTGGCTCTGCGACGACTAGCATTCGTTGCTTGATCGGCTTCTGGTGGCTGGTCGAAATTTTGTAGTCTTTGCGAAAGACCCGCTTTGAGTCAACACGATGGTCCGTATCGGCAAGTTGTGCAGCTGCAGGGATGTTAATGGATTTGGTTGAACCAGTCGCCAGCCAGACGGAATGAATTTCCTTGATTCGTTCGGACAAACGGTTAGTCACCTGGCCCACATATCCCGGTATACAACAGCAGGAGAACAAGTACACAAGCATGAACTTGTTCATGACAGACACATTGCCTTTCAGAATCTAGATGATTAGGGGCAATGTAGTAAACCAGCGTCCTAGGGAAGGTGTGTCGGAGGGTCTGGTACACTCGGGGGTACAGCCCTTCGGTCACGACATCACTCCTGAAATGCAGACGGATGAATGTGGCTGTTCTTTTCACTGTAGCAGCCGGATCACGTGAACTGATAACGATCATGTTCCGGATTATAAAACGGTCGGTATAGCCGCTCTTTCTTGGCACACTGGTGATTGCTTTCAACCCTCGTTTGAAGCTCTCTGTGGGGCAGATTTTCGGCTCTGCTTTTAATTCGTTGGACAAGGTTGCGTTTCTGTTTGAGCTGCACAAAACTACCAAATTGTGTGTACACCGCCCGGTCCACGTTTCGTTGCAATGAATCGAACACCGCAAACTTTCATCTAGTTGTCTTTTCAAGTCTATACCTAGGTATATACCTAACTCCGCTTCAAAATGAATGTGACAGAACTGTGTCCGGTTAAATGTTTGCACAGCATCGAGTAACTCTTAGTCCGGGTTTAGCAAAGCAAAAGCGTCATCTACATATTGCTCATAGAAACATTTATTGCGGATGGTACGATTCAGCTGCTGACTTTCCGGTTTACATATGAAGATACCTGATAGTAATGGACCTGAGGCGAACTCCACAGCAACTCCGTCGTTGAACTCAGACCACATGATGAATGTACAGCACACCAAAGGTTCTCTAGACGTCGTTGTCGGTAAAATCATTTTGACATTCGACTGTTCGATTTATCCACACATGAAATTGATAATTTCGAACAGAGGGACACATAACTAATGAGGAGACATCTAAGAAACACGTGCTTATTGTGAGTGTTATTATTTTTTTATGTTAGCAACAAAATTGAAAGCATCATGTAGAATATTTGTACATAATTTCTGACAAATTTGCTCAGGCTGTTGTACCAATCACTCTGAAGTCGCATGATAGAGTGAACTACGCATATCGAGGTTAGGTCTCACTGGTTGTTTGGCCTGATGAGCTTTAGTGGGCCGTGCAAATGAGGGATGATTGAGCCGGTAGGTTGTAGTCGGCCGATCTCAGCTGCACAACTTGCCGATACGGACCATCGTGTTGACTCAAAGCGGGCCTTTCGCATAGACTACAAAATTTCGACCAGCCACCAGAAGCCGATCAAGCAACGAATGCTAGTCGTCGCAGAGCCAATCATTATCGGAATACGCAATCCGGTTCCTTGTTTTTAGAGGCAGTCCGCAAAAATCTTGCGGTTGCCGTGGCAAAGGTCACACACTGACGCCAACCTTGACTTCTGTGACCTGGTTGTGAGCGGGTCCCCAACCCACTCATCGAAAACACTGGTGGATCGTCACTTGAGCGACTAAACCTGCTTGTTTGGAATTTTGTACACTTTAATGCGGACCAGTGGTAGTCGTCTTGCCATTGATTCCGTTTGGTAGAACATACATGATGGTGATCATCGAATGAACAATTATGAAAGACAATAATTCGTCACCGTTTTCTCCTATTTTCGCGTGAGAATTTTCGTGAAATCACCGATAATCGGGCATGTGTTTGCTTTCACGTGAGCGTGGGTTCTGGTCATCATTGCTGACATTGAGCTCAGTGTCCGTTGTAACCCGCCTATCCGGCGGGCTCCGGTCCACCTGTACTGGGATCCGCCGCGATTTCCTTACAGCTACGCCCCGAGAAACCACGGTTATCGGCGGATTTCCGTCATTCGAAATAATAGAGAAAATCCTAGTTTAGGGATCATCTATCACATCTAACGGGAGAATTGCTGTGTCCTCTCGAGACGATCGGGCAACCCGATCATATTTTGCAAGTGAAAGTTGTTGAGTGTTTAAATATAAGTCGACCGTGCTAGTGTGTAGTCATTAGTGCAGTGGACAACATGGTTGCTCCATGAATTCATGGCCGGAAATCGTGTTCTGGCCATGACGAGGATGTTTAACATTGCCGAGATAAAACGAGAAAGAAACTGAAGGCACTTGCCTGTTTCAGAAAAGGACGACTGGATGTCCCGTGGAATTGAAACGGTTGCGATGGATTATGGATAATTTTCGATGTATGCGATCATAAAAATCCACTGCTTCTCATCAAAAAGCGATTCGCCGCTCTCATGATGACTGAGCGCACTTTCATTCTCATACAAGAATGAGCGTCTCAAATATACTGAGTGATTTACGCACGACAGCTTCTCGAGTATGCTAATCAAGCCCTGCACACTGGTCAGAATAAAAGACATACTTGCTGTTAAACGTATCCAGTTACCAGCCATCGTACGAGTGACGGGTTTAAAAAATGTCCCGTATGCGTCTCGATTAAAACTCTTCATTTGTAGCCACCTAATTTGGACAGCCCCGCGATGATTTAGTTCTCGCACAGAATGAGCCCCATTGCACAGTCCTTTACCACAGCGAACATTGACGGCCAACAAGAACATAACAAGAATTGTTGCACGCTCTGTCTTCGAATATGCCAGGGGCTGCAATTCATACTTAACTCATCCTTCTAGTAGAGTTGTTATTCATCGAAACAGCTGTCTTTCTGGGGGCGTCAACAACGCCCTCAGAATTCGCTTTGACGTACTACTTGATTTCGGTTTACGTAAAACATCAATACGTGAGTAGTCTCAATCTGGTTTTGGTATTCCCTGTGACCCTCATGAATGGTGGCGTGACTTAATTCCAATTACTACATTACAGATCGAAAGAAGCCTACCTGACGCCGAACAAAAACAACCGACTGGGTCAGGGTACTCTGAACCTCTACCTCAAGCATGCGCGGTAACCAATTAGACTCTGAATCTATCACTTATCCAAGATCAATTCCAGTGCATTTTCTGTAGGTGTTCACGCCCAACAAATAATATATCCAACGCACCACATGTGAGGATGCTGGTTGGTGTAGTACAAATTGTTCACTTAACTAGCGCTACCTGTCGAATCTCATTCTCTTAGTTTGATGGAGACTCTGATAGGCATAACAATGACAAGCTGACTGGCGCTCTTGGCTTGAGCAATGAGTTTGTGAATCTGCAGCCTTTCGTGGATGCTTTCGACGTACGAGTCGCGACTTGAACCCCTCGATCTCTATCGAGTTGAACTTGGATAATTCCGTGATAGTTTAGCTCTTATCCACCTATTATTCATTTCGGACATTGTCCAGCAGTTCTTTAACTTACTGAATGTTGACGGGCGACCAGAACTTGACAAGATTGAAACGCTCAGACCACGGAAGCTAATCGGGCAACAATCATTTTTCATGTGGGACTGTCAGCCACTGGAAGGAGATTTCTCTTAGGTCCTCAAGTCTGGTTCTAAAAATCTTCTGTAAGCGTTTTGGGCCCTTGTTTTTTCAGTACAGGATAGGATTCGTAATTTTACTATGACCTTAGCACTTGCTGTAACCCCGAACATTTTCCCATAAGGTCAAGTTAAGCAGTATTGATAACGAATATGATAAAAAGGCCGGGCACGTGTAACTCATCCCACTAGACACAAACCGATGTAACAGTCGATGAAATCGATGAAGTCGTATCTCACATTTGTAATTTGTTTGCTCTTGATTTTCGTCCATTAGCTAGCCAGATTGGCTTTTCCTAGAGGCGGTCAGTGTGGTCTCAACAGACATCAAATTAGACCTCGGAAAGGTCTGAAAGCGAACACCGTTTTTCCAGCATTGGTCGGAAATATGACATGTAGCTAGATCTAGTCCAATCTAGGACTGACCACAGCACCCGAAAGCTCTACAATCGCAGGGTTGTACAAGGTCCATTTGGCGACACGCAAAACAGTGCCAGGCGGAGTGCGAGTATAAACTAGAGATGTTTCGGGCACCATCCAAAAATTTGCAAACGAAACAACCGGCAAATTCGAAATAACGTGCCAATGAAAAGAAATGGGTGATCATTGGCTACTCGCGACTTGTTGCGAGACTGAACGGACTGGAACTGATTTGTTTCAGTCTCTTCATAACGGATGCACACAGAAGCATGCATATAGAACAGACACGTGACAAAGCACGGCTGCACCTTAGGCGCTTGAAGAGGAAATGTAGCCTTTTGTCACCGCAGATCTCTCTTGAGGACGCCAAACTCGTACAGAAGAAAATGTGTTCGTCAATGATAGGAGAGGATCCCTTGGCTTTTTCTCCGAGATCGCCCAACAGGAATGTTGCTTCCGACAGGCAGAGGTGACCGAATTATTCATGAAGAATTAGTCGGTGGTATGCACAATGGTACCACCAAATAAAGATTCTACATTATATATGCGGAGTATCTAGTAATCTAACCCGACTAAATCATTCGCTGAAAATCCAAGTTTACACTGAGTTGCGGGTGATCTCTTGACCCAATGAATGCCCGTTTCAATAACCACCCGTAGAGTTGATAGTTCACCTACAAAACGGTCATGAGACAATGCTCGTAAACACTGGATTTAGTACGGTACTAAGTGAATCAGTATGCAAGTAAATGCAATCTCTCATGTGGAATGCGAAACATCCTCAGAAATTGAAGGAAAGGTGTACCTGTACAACAAAGTCGAAAGCCAGACACCGCTCATCAACGAAGACGAGTAGAAGGAAGTGAGCTCCCTGAAACAAATGGCCGTTGTTCGGGTCGGGGCACGTCGAGGAACGGTAAAAATTAAAAGCTACTCGATAAAAAAATAGACAAGGGTGTTCAATTTTGGCGTTTAGAAGTTTGCAGATCTCAAGTTGAGTAAGAGTAGGGTAAGTGTTTGCAGTGTCTGGGGCACGATTGAGGAGGAACAATGTCGTTTGTTTAACGGAGATACTAAAACGCGGGGCTATTTTTCAAGGCTAATAAAACAACGTTCACCAGTCTCGTAAGTGTCGTAACATATCTTAACAAACTCAACTTCCCTTTCTCCTTTCAGATCGACTTACGATATATCTGTTGAATGTGGCATGCTCTCTCTCAAGGATTGGTTTCCGGAGTCGCCTCTGATTGACAGTTGTGCACATTTTCTGTCATTAAGATGGAGGCTTCTATTATGTTGCCGGCGCTTTACACACTCAACGTCAATCTTTAGAGGACTGGAATCACGTGGCAGCATAAAGGACAACGCTGCTAGGGATAATGTCCGTAATGTCCGTAACGTCTCTGAGGAATTCTAGCAGTGATCCCAAGAAGAGAAGACAAGTCCGATAAAGTTTCTGTTCTAAAGTTTCTGTTACGAATAAAGGGTGTAACCCAAAGGAGAACCTCTCTTTGGATAGCACGAGCTTATTGTTCATCAACAACAGGACTGTGTAAGACATGATCGAAGGCTCCGGCAAAATGAAAGAAGAAAGTAGCTGCAAACTAGCCACTGACTCTGGACTGTGTCGGGCTATCCACGATTACCATTGTATTGGTTATGCACGACCGATTGAGAAGGAAGCCGCGTTGGGTGGGAGAAGAAAGTTCAATCGAGCAGAAACGCTTGAAACTGATGTTTTAACAGACACCCCATTATCTTGTGTGAGATGCCGGTGATGAAGACCAGCCGATAACTAGCAGGAGGATATCAATCGTCTGTTTTAAATACGGGTTTGGCGGTGGCTACTTTCCACGCCTGTGGAAGTCTGTCGGTCCGAGGTGTTCATCTGGATAGGTTTTAGGGAGCAACACAAGACTAAGAGCCGCATTTTGAGGGCCTGTGGATGGATGGCATCTGGCATAATTGTACTATAAGGAGTGGCCTTGGCCAACAGATCTTGAACATCAAAAGCAGATAGATAAACTTTCAGGACTGGAAAATGGAAGTTTTACCGCGAAACAATCGGACACTTTGGCAACCACTCGGGCTTCGAAGGAGGTTCCTCCATGGGAAGCAGTGAAGAAAGCGTAGACGTCCAAGCTTTTCTCTGGCGGCGCATGCGGTCTTAGGGATTGTGCTCTCACGGACTACTAGTAAGATTCTTGTCCAGGCGAAAACCGACGCCACAAACCAAACCTACTTCCCAGGTGTGCGCAAATTTAATGTTGTTTCGGTCTCTTTAATTTGAATACTAGAGAATACCGCTGTCTTCCGGACGACCACAGCACCCGGAAGGGCAGTCGCTATAACCGACTTAACGCGCTAGACTCTGGCATCATTTTACATGAAGTTTCTGCCCCTCAGCCACAGCTGTTTCTACCATCGCGGGAGTGGTTCAAATATGGGGTTAATGTTTTCAATCCGTTTTATCACCCATTTCTGTGAGCGTTCGCACTGGGTTGTTGGAGTATATAGGCCACTTACAGATGATTAAAGGCATTAGTTACCTTTGTTCCCAAGGTTTTCCAGCCGTTTGTTCATAGGTTAGGCGAGTCAATCTAGACAATGTACACTGAGTCCCTTATCCTTGCCTTAACAAGCAGTGTGATAAAATAACGGCGTCCGTGATTCGGCGTCACATACGTAGTAGACGGCACCATTGATCGTGTACACACGGAAGTACAGGGCTGTAAAAATTGCACGGCAAATACTATGACCTGTGCTGTGTCTGTGACGAGTGCAATGCCACAGGGAAAAAGCTGCCCATTTCTTCAGACAGATCGAAGTACGTGGTAGGTGGTTCAAACAGCTCAAATTTCAGCACCCATTTCGAAGTCGAACCACCACAAAAACTCAAAGTTCGACTGCTGCCAAAACAATCACTAAACATCACGGAATCTCTTGAAAAGGGAAGTGTACTC
>QNGE01009444.1:0-12823 GCA_008508345.1 Paragonimus westermani
TAAGAACAAGGATGGGTAATGTATCTCATTTGGGGAAGAGAGCAAAGCTTAGAGCCATCTTTTAGCATCAAGCAAACCTCAGCAATCTCCAAATAACACAACAAACCTTGACAAAATCAACAGTTAGTAACTAGCATCCCTTGAACCACGCACCAGTCTGCTCGCGAATTTTCGAAAGTATAATAAGGTTGCACAATGTCGAGTTTTTGAGACCACGAAACCTTTATAGGGCGCTCTTGTGTGACATGCCAGCTGGAATCTTTAAACCATATGTCGATATGAACCGACGCAGGAATTGCGGTGATTATCATACTGCTGAACATGCAATGGACTTTTGATAATGTGCTCCATTAGCGTCTCGGTCAAAATAGCAGCGTTTGGAATACATGACCCCCTTGTAGCCTGTTGTCGTCATATCTTATAAGACGAGCCAAGCTAGGCGAAGTAGGAGAGCACTGCTCAACACTAAAACCACTGAGAGATGGGGTGATTCAAGGAAGCGTTCTGGGGCCGTTGCTTATTTTATATATATGAATAACGTATGCGATGTCATTAGGCATGGTAAGTTCTTTCTGGTTGCTGATGATATCAAAATCATGTACATCTTTCACCTGCCTGGTTACGCAATCTACGACAAGACCTAGCGTTATTGCAGTCGTGATGCAAAACATGGCTGATTAAGTTATGAGGGAGCCTACCAAACATACTGATGAGCAGTCGGAGATTTGGTTCATTCTCAAGTTGAACATCGCTCACACTTGATCGCAGTGTTTGCATGCAAACGAACCTCCCAGCCAGCCTCTTTCAAAAGAAACATTAGACTTGATTTTCGATTGAACTGAACTCGTCACCAGTGCATATTCTTGCCACGGCCGCAAACTGAACTCTGGCCACGTTTTCATGAGGCAACCTTCGGGATGGCTGCGTCATTGACCTCGCATTAATATTAATAATAATGGTATATTTCTCAACCCATTTGTGAAAAATACGCTGGGATAAGCGTGATGAGTACACACATTTCAACGTGAACTACATAACGTACACATAATTGTTAATTGTACAAGACACCAATTATGAAAATAGAGTAACAAAACGGACAAAATAATGAAGGAACACACTAGTTCGTGAAGAGGCAGATGGCTCACTTGCTTCCAAAACAAAAGTTCTCAAGCTTTTCAATATTCGATAAAAAATGTTAAGTTGTTACATCAATTGTTGCTTCACAAGGCTAACGTAGGCCTCATGTTCAAGGTCATGCCAGGAGAAGGATTTTTCAGGATGGAGAAAATGAATAGTCGAAGAATTTCGTCATTAGTTGATATAGATGGCTTCGAAAAAATACGTAGAAACTTTTGGGGAGATGAGGGAAGATAGGCCAGTACCAATTTTTCCGGAGAAATGGACGATCTTCTGGACTGGACTCCGTTGTTCTCTCAAATCGACGGAATTTCACGAATTGCCCAACCAGTACAGGATTTTGATTCTGCGAACGTTGTGGAATGTTGTCTCGCGTTGGAACTTATCGCAGAATCAAGAATGGAAGGCAAAATTACGTGATAAGCAGAAGAACGTAAAATGGTCATGTGAAGTATGACGAATGATGGAATCTGACATTTTCTGGCTAAATCCTTTATATAGAATTTACAATTTTGTGCTAATTAATAAAATATATATCTCTAACAAATAATTGTTGTCGTATAACGCGAAAAGTGACCAATTCACAGATTATCCTAGTATATGACTACAGCCGAATTCCGATATCGATTTAGTATGTCCGGCCGTTGTGTAGAATGGGAAGATGTTTAGCAACACGGAAAGATTATCAGGTTGTCTGTAGAATAGGAAGAGGCACGTATTTATATGTAATCATATGAGGCGAACAGGTTAAGTTATATATATTCTCTAAACCGTTTTAACTTGCACAGCTATTGCGTAGTGGTTAATAGCTATACAGAGCTGATAATCGTTGAGTATGGAGTAAGAGTACCGGGATGGTTTGGTTACTACTAACGGGGATGTTTAAGATGCCATATGTAGTTTTGCTATGCAGCTGCAATTTTCGACAAAGCTGTGTACAAGATCTATCCTGCTGGAGAAATGATAAGTTTCGAAATGAGGAATTTCTCAAATGGCTAAATTGATAGCTTTGATCGGTTCGAAGTGTGTGTGGCGTTACATCCTGTGGTATAGATTCACCCTCCGTTATTATTAGATTAGATCTGATGGTTAGATGTTATTAGGTCCGTTTTGAAAGATATCGTCTTCAGGCAGGCAGAGTTTGAAGATCAACATGACGTTCTTTAATGTTAGGAAAGTTTCTAGGCTTCGTTTGAATTGATGTATATTCTTACTGGTTCTAATTGCATGTGGGAGTTTGTTCCAAATGTAAGTATATTTCACTAGGAAAAAATTTGAACGGAGTTTTCTACGGGATTTAAGAGTTGCCAAAGTGAACTCTTTGTTCCTGATGTTGTATTTTGAGCTATGTTGAAGGCGAATCGCGAGTTTTACCTTAAATTTATTGCTATAAACTAGATTATACATGAGCGCAAGGTTTAGCTTGAGACGCCGTAGCCAAAGAGGATCCAGTTTAAGCGTCTGGCATCGTTCTCTGTAGTTCAACGAAGGCGGATAACCCACTAAACCTTTCGTAAATGCACGTTGGAGACTTTCCAGAGCTAGCCTATCAGACTTGCGCAAGTGACTATATATGAACGTGCAGTACTCAAGCTGGGGTCGTACGCACAGCTTATAAAGGTGCAGTCGAGCTGCAGGAAAAAAGAATGAGTGCCTGATGTATCCAATCGTTCGCTTAGTTTTAGCTACTAGGAAAGAAATGTGTTCAGCAAAATTGAATGAGTTTGAGTAACGTATACCTAGGTCGCGGACTGAGTTGGCAGTTGGAATAGCATGACCATCCAGCTTTATAAAGTCCTCTGGTATATGACAACCGTGTGTGACAATGGTGGATTTATTGGCTGAGAATTTCATCAGCCAGGTTTGACACCAAGACTCTAATGACATGATGTCTTCCCGTATATTTCCTAAAGAAGAATTGAGATCGCCAGTAGGAAAAGTATAGACAAGTTTGATGTCATCAGCGAATAGGAATAGTTTGCCATGTTTGATAACTTCACATATATCATCTATATACATAAGAAAGAGCAACGGTCCCAGGACGCTTCCTTGAATCACTCCGCTGGTGACTGGTCTGGGCGTTGAGCTGTTATCTCCTATTTTCACTGTTTGTGTGCGGTCCACAAGGTATGAAGCAAACCAGCTAAGTAATGGGTCACGTATACCGAAAGATGCCATTTTGATCAGAAGGCGCTTATGAGGCACACGATCAAAAGCTTTTTGCATATCCAGGAGTATGATAACAACTGCATTCCCTGAATCAGCAGATATTGTAACATGATCAAAGAATTCCAGCTGACACGTCATGCACGAACGTTTGCTGAGGAACCCATGCTGGGATAGGTTTATAAGCTTTTGTGATAATAAGAATTCAACCATGCGACATTTTATTATCCTTTCCAATACTCTGGAACAAATTGAAGTATGGTTAATGGGACGATAATTGTTGATGTTCTGTCGTGAGCCACCTTTGTAACGGGGCTGAATTATAGAATTTTTCCATTGGAGTGGGAAGGAACCTAACGATAGAGAAAGTGTATAAATATTAAGCAAAAGGAAAGGGATGTCATCCCCTCCGTGTTTGAGAGCAACAGGGTGTATACCCTCTGGACCAGGTAGGTAAGAGGGTTTGATAGTAGCTAACTGAGAGCGGATTTTTACTGCATCAACAGTAACGTGGCTTAGGAACGTGTTTGTTTTTACAGGGAGAGGTGAGGGCAATACATTTTCCTCAATGTTGAAGGAAGCAGCAAAATACGAATTGAAGGCTTCGCAGATTGTTACGGGATCATCTACGGTAGTTTTGTTCTGTAATGTAACTACTGAGATAATAGGGTCTCTTGTACAGTTTCTGCGTTTAAATAACTGCATCAACTCAAAGCTCTTCTCTTTGCTGTTCAATGCACGTTTTTCTTCATTCTGATGGAGCATTTTGGTCCTAGTTTCTATCGTGTCAAACATTTTGTGCATTTGAATAATAAGGGAGAAGTCTTGTGTTTTTCGATATCGTGATTTCAGATTTTGGAGCTTACGTTCCTCTTTTGGAGTGAGGGTCCAGTTTTTACCACACACTCTACGGCGTTTCGATTTTTCCGGGGCTAAAATGTTCATACAAAATCTGAAGTGTTCTGTAAATACTTCGGTTGCTATACTAGGGTCAGAGGTCAGAAAGAATGTGTCCCACACCAATGACCTCAACAGAGTGGCGAACGTATTCCAGTCGATTAATTTTATCTGGCGATAACTTACTATGTTCGATGCTATTACAGCTTTTAGGTCAAACATGAGGTTGACCACGTTGTGATCACTTCCTGGGAACCGTTCTAGGACGGATACTTTAGCAGAGGAGATACCTGTTGTAAAAATGAGATCTAAAGTGTGGTCTAGTCTGGTAGGTTCTAAGACATGTTGGCGCCAACCATTTACTTGGATACATGCAAGAAACTCTGCTTGATTTGCGGGGGCTGTGAAGGAGGTCCAAGAAATATTGGGCATATTGAAATCTCCACCAATTATTTTGTACTGCGTGGGCAATGTTGATACATAATTCAGTCCATTGATAAGATTGGTCATGGCGTCCTGAGAGGCGTTAGGTGGTCTGTAGACACATCCTAAGAGTAGTTCACGGGATTCAGTTGCCACTGATAGCCACAATGAGTCATCAATTCTATCAAGACACGGCTCATCGAGTGTAGTTGCAGGATACTGCTCCCTTAAGTAAATTAAACATCCACCGCCACCTCCTGAACCGCGATTTTTACGGAACATATGATGATCCATAGCATTTAATTGTATGTTTGAAGTTTCATGGGTACACCAAGCTTCAGCCACCAGAACAATGCAAGGATTGTATAAGAAGATGAAGCATCTAAAAATGTGCATCCTATTTACCAGTGAGCGTGCATTCAAGCGCAATAAACTTAGTGCACTTTTCTTGTTCGACTTCATTTTTAGACCTTTGAAAATGTCTTTGTGATTCAGAGACTTTAGTGTCGTCCATTCGACTGATGCGGTTATTGTGAGCGCACCGATTACTATCAGAGACTATCACTAAGACTCATTTATAATCCAGACGACAGCTGATACACGGGGTGTCCGCTGTGAATTCTCGCGGAAGCGCGTGGTCTCGCTCCCACCGATGGGCTGCTGGCCTGATCAGGCGATAAGCTATCCATCCAGGTCATAAACAGAAATCCTCCACATTATATGAAGGAGGCTCCCAAAGAGTGCTTGTGACAGTAATTCACTTCTCCTGCTTCTCTTGCATAGAACGGTGGCGTCTACCCACGGTGCGCATAACATTGGTTGGGCAATTTAAGTCGGGCTGATGGTTCCGTTGAGACAACTTCAGTTGACATCTCTTCACTTTAGTGACTAAATGCTGAAGGCCCCCGGTGTCGCCCATGGTAAGCGTTACGCCATCAAACGCGCCCTTCGTGGTAGCTAGGACAATCCGATGGGGCCTTTGGAATCGTTGCTTCAATGTCCGTTTCTTGATGGTGTCCGATTTTGTTCGGCAGCAGTGCTCAGTGTCCGAGAGCTGTCTTAACCCAACCGTAACAATAATAAATCAGGGAGTGAAGTTCTGTCCCTCGACCTTTATTCCGTTAGCCAAGTTAAGCTGATAATCTCGCATGAAGCTATGGGATTTAGATGACGGTCCTCCAAGAGGCTTTCGCTGGGTCTATGGAGATTTTTACACTGATGACTGAGTTATGGACGTACTCTTCTATAGAACTTCCATGGAACCTGTAAATATGAGGTTTCCACGATGAGCTAGAAGGTGAAACATTTGCAACAGTCCTTCCAGACGGTTCGCACAGTATTGCTAAACACGGATCGTTCATTCAACCTCTTGCGAAATTACAGCTGTGCCGTCGTACACTTCAAGTTTTCTTCCTCTATACTCACCTCTTCTTCAAGAAGCCTGTGGTATGACATCAAAGTTTTCTGGGGTGGACTCCGGGTTACAGCTGAGTCAAAGTTATGAGGTTTGGATGCACACTCCAACTTCTCCTGTGTGACTGCTACTTTGCATGTAGCTACTCTCTGACAAGGTCCCCGTTTAGATCTAGGGGCCTCAAGCGTGCCTTGATCGTATAAATCAATAGACATTTCATCACTCACAGACAAGACCCTGTGCAGATCAGTGAAATATTTGCAATAAAAGGGCATAGACAAATAATGTACCGACGCAGAAATAATGAAGAGAGTTAAGGATGTGTTGATATCGCCAACAATGTGGGTCATCTAGGGGCCACCGGTTAATTGCTGGAGACAGGAAACCGGACTCTCCTATTCAGACAAAGGTACAGCCGGCACACCCAACGGTACGGTTGGTCCCGGTGGAAGCTACGGGCAATTGGTAGCCGGGAGGACACACCCGTGCACCAAGTGTGTTAAGAGTGATCTGCTCGGCTGCCGCATACGCAAACTGATAACCTTCAGCCAGTCGGCAGGTAGATTAGATAGCCGCGGAAGCGGATATGTTGAGCAATGTTTAACCCGGACCTCTATTGGCTCGTTGATCCACACCCTGTCAACTTGCAGCATCTGTCGATAGGTTGGGTCTAGAATGGGCACATCTGTGATGTAGCGGGCGTCTGTAAATTTCGAGCCTGCTGAACAACTGATTTTGATTAAACAATGAGGATAATTTCATAAGTGAGTTTCCTGTCAGTAGAATTCCAAGGCACAGTGAAATTAATATAAACTGAGTAAAGAAGATAACAACGAACCGCGACATAGGGTTCATTAGACATACAAGTTCTGAGGCTGGTGACTCACGTGAATACGATCAGTTACGATAGTCCTATAATGGTGTAGCGGTCAAACCAGCAAAGATAGAGGGGCACGCAAAAACATAGGCCCAGAAATGGAAAGCAAAGCGGAAAAATCTATGCGAGAACAAGCAAACGATATCAAGGTATAGCAGTAAGCCATGATTAACGTTCGTGGAAGAATTGGTTCGTCGCGAGCGTAATTCAAATTGATACGTTAGTCATTGCAAGAAGAATCTGCCATCTGTGCCAAGAAAATTTCGAGCATAAGGAGAATCAATAAGAAGGGAATTAATAAAGCTGAGGAGCGTGGTCATCGGCTTTCTGTAAAACTTATTCGCTAAACGCCCAACATAGGCAGCTGCTTCAACATTGTCCACCTTCAAGCTCTGCCTGCCTATGGCAAACACCTCAGATAACGTGCAAGTAGAAGCCTATCGTGCAGCGTGATATCACGACATGTATACTTCGAATCGATCAAAACCACCAGTTCCACCGTTAAAAGTATTCGTCCAGATTCCATGACTTATAGACGATTCCAGCAGAATGGATTTTACACACCGTTGTGCTTAAAACTTGTACATAACGAAGAACTATTTTTAGTCAACACATCCAGGCACTCAAACGTACAATAATCACGATATGCCGTTACATCACACTTAATGGTAACCGGCTGTATGCTGTTGTTTATCACTATGCAAAAGCTGTGCAAGCTGAAACTCTTCAAAAATATCAAACCATCTAAAACTGTGTGCAGTGGTTAACATCCACTTCGATCTGTATATCAGCCGTACGAAGCAGAGCGGTATGGAAAATTGGCAGCAGTCGCACAGTGGAAAAAGATTGAGCCGTTCTCTTTTGCGCAATATGATTACAAGCTGTCAACGAACACCTATCCGGATGTTTGTCAAGTTTCCCGCAGGGGTCTGATTTCTAGTCACCTCCGCGCGGACAATAATTCCCACACAGTTATTCCAAACCATTTACGTCAAATAGTGGTAAACTCCTTCTACATTCAATTTTACCACTCTCGAGCCACCTTTCATCAACATAACTTTCACTATTATTAAATATGGAGCCGCCGCGTTTTCCAGCAATCGGAAGAGTCCCGCGCCGAGGTCTACCCAATTATCCACAGATTTTTGGAAATTCTCGTCTTCCCTCGCTAGAGCCAACGCATTTTAACATTCCACGGCCTTATGATATCACACAGTGACGAAACACTATGGAGATGCGCTTGGATGTTCTCCTCAAAGTGGCATTGAACCTTTGAAACATCGACCCATACACAACCTTGTGAAAGGTCAATTGGTGTAAGATCACGTTTTTGGACTCAATCCGTGAAGCAAGCGAACTAACCATTTTTTCTGCTGTGTGCATCAAAGTTTCGTGAATTGCAGTCATTTTCTCTCTGATCACGCTTTTTTTTAGCAGATTCCACGCTGGTAGTATTGTTTACGTACTTGTTTTGTATCGACAGTAGTTGTCTGCAATGGTCGCGCGTAACTTAGCGTGCTTCTCACATATGCGCGAAGAGATATGTATTATAAAATTTCTGCGTGAAATCACGCTATATTTTGCCTATCTATAAATGCACATGCTTGTATGCTAGGTACGTTTATGCTCATTAATTAATATATTCATTGTATAACATTCGTTCGTACCCACGAGTACATATATGTACACACGTACAACATACATACAACTCGCATGGAAACGTGTACCTATTTATAGGCCGGTGCACAGATATATATATATAAATGTGTAGATTACAGTATACATGTTTGTGAAATGATGTGTATATACACATGTATATACTCATGTATTCCTGGTATTTATACTGAGCTTACCGGCCTGAAAGTCGTGAGAGAGGACAATCTTTGTCTTTTCGATTTGATGTCCAACAGCGGGTTAATGGATGACGCTGGGTGCTTTGTATTTCTAGTCTGCAGAGCTATCATTTCAACTAGATGAATGAACATCGCCGTTCCGAGAGTTCCGCTGACCGTGCACAATGTACGCATTTGTACACCGCACCTCTGTAGGAGCAGGCCGGCTGCTGTTATTCTCCTCTGGTTCTTAACACTTGCAGCTGCCTGTGAAGTGTTGGTGGATAGTCCTGTGCAAGTTTATCAGCGGGAGTCTCGTAAGTCATCTACACACTCTCCAAACTTCAAGAAGTTCACCTCGAATATCCTTCTTAACCTGCCTTCATCGTTCACCGCCATACTGATTCAATACACGGAAGTGATTTACGAGTCATGAATCGTTAATGTACATGTGATACCGCATGCTATCTGATTAACTGTGATATGGTGTTTCTCGTATATAAATTAGAGATATCATTTATGCTGTTCTACCAAAACTTCACATCATTTCATCTCATCGAGGTTTCTAAATTATTTGGTTACGAAAGGAGAATCACGGCCGAGTAATAGGGCGTGCTGTTGTGCTGTCAGCACCGCTTACTTTACGTTTGTATAAGCCGTATGCATGACCTACTGGGCATCTGTCTCATACTTGTCCTTGTTGTGGGAACCCATATCTTGCCAGAACACTGCTCCCAGTGCCCCCATATTGCTCCAAAGTTGGTCTGCAAATGTTACGAGCGCTCACAACAGAGACGGCCGACGTGAAAGGTGCAGCCCGAGTGCATATTTGAGGGGTTTCACCATCAGATGATATATTGAGCTCTGGAAAAATGTTGGAATAAATCAACCTGGGGTGAGAGCAGTAAATTCTAAAGTCTGGTAAACACTTGGGCAGACCACAAGGCAGGATTTGGCTGGTTGCTCGGAAAGGTCCAGAGGTTGACAATCGCGCAGATCATTCAGTCATTGAGGGGCTTTCAACATCCTCTCTTCGCAGAAATACCCCTGCTTAACATGTATGTAAGGGGTAAGAAATAGAAGGTGATCCCGCGTTTTGTATGACAGTATGCTGATAACAGTTACCACTAATCGTAGCCCAAAGGCATATAGAACTTATTATTCTGGAAGTGACCAGGATGAATATATTATAAAAATGGGCACGTATATGTTTATGTTGGGGAAATGTGCTAGTGGATTTTGGACCTGTTCCCTCTATATGCGTGTTCTAATTATAACTCAGTATAAGGTAATTCTGCCGGATTTACCAATAAGCGTTACCTTTACATTTTACAGCAATGTGGATAATGGCTCCACAGTAACAAAAATGATTAAAAGAATGTTGATTTTACAATGCCTCTTTCAGCACGCAAAAATCAGCTGCCTGATAGGGGTGTTAGCGAATAATAGGGCTACAACGCAACTGTTTAAAGCAAACCTTTTCCAGGGGAAGCCTGTTAGCAGGACGGACATGTGCGATATACGTAGCTGACAACTAAATGACTCCCGGATTACTTTTAGAAAGGTCACTAGAGAGCACGAAACGTTTGAAGGCACACGTGTTTGATTGCTCAAGGTCTAGGTCTTTTTAAAAACGTTGGACGTTTTTGCTGGTTTTGAGTCCACTCCGAATTTTATTCCTGGTGTTTAGTATTTTACCGTAAGAGAAGCGTGTGCATCTTTTTCTGAGTTAGCAGGGTTGGTAAAGTGTAACCTTTATTTCTTGGAACACATGGAGGGCTGTGTTTTAAGTGAACGTCAAGTGTTGTAGTGATGGCCTGTAAATGCATGCGTTTATGCGGAAGTATGGGGTTTGACCTCAGTCTTCGCGATAACAGTGGATCATTAGAAAGATTTTACAGTGTGTTGCATGCATTAAGGAGGAAGAATACCTTAATAAGCTTCCAGTAAGTGATCGTTCGAGATTTTCTAACACAAGCTTAGCAGATTTGCGAAAATGACAGTGAATGACTGTGAGATACTCAGTCTGAGGTCCGTTACACTTTTATATTTTACATATCGGCCGTATAGAGAAATTTGACATCTAAGTCCGACAGGAATCATATATTGGGAAAGGATGATAATCGAACTCACTTCGCGTTAAATGATAACAACTGTTTTCAAGTGTTGTATATTCCATCAGCTAACACAAATTTATCAGCGTTATAAATAAAAATAAATAAATAAAATCACGAGATAACAATGGATATCTCTCGACACACGTGAGAAACACGACAGATTATGCGCAACCACTGCGGACAATTAAAAGCATTACAAAACGAATGATTAAACACCAACACAAACGTGGAACCTGCTACCAAAAGGGACGTGATCAAAAAGAAAACGATTCTTGTTTACGAAACTTTGACGCACGCAACACAAAGACAGAACAGTTCGCTCGCTTACTAGATTCGGTCCAGTAAAAGAGATGTTACGCCGACCTACCTTTCACAGGGTTGCGTCAGTGTCGCCGTATCAAACAGTTCAAGGTCACTCTGGGGAGAACGCCCAGATGCATCTTTAGAGTGTTTCGCCATTACGGGGTATGAGTAGCTTTCGGAAAATGTTAAAATGCGTCGGCCTTGACGAGGCAGAAAGGGAAATTCCGAATCCAGCGAACGACTGAGCAGACTGCAGTGCAGGATTTTGTCAATTGCTCGAGATCGTCAAAAAGTTGAAATTCTCGCGAATTGTTCAACCGAGACGAGGTTCATTGTCCGTCATAATTCAGATGGTCAACTTGCGTTTCATATTCATTGTGTATTTTCATTCTTGATTCTACAGATATGTCCTACGTCAGGAAAATTTTAACTACATCCGGACGCTCAAAATCTCCTAATGTTGGAGCATTTCGCGTGGTCTGAAAAATCCCTTTGCTGTTGAACGCAAAGGGAGGCTTAGTCGAAAGGTTCGTCCGATTGCCTGCAAAAGTGGGTGCTTTCCTATTACTTTCAATCGTGACAAAATGTTCTACTCATGTTTCCGAGACCACCTATCTGGAAGGATGGCGCATTTCTCCAACAGTTCATTTTCTCCATCTTCGAATAACCCTCTTTTAGTATGACCACGACCGTTAGGCCAGTAATCAATTTGCATAGTACAAGTCGATGTAACCACTCAACAATTTTTTATCCAATTTTGGAGATTTTCAGAACGCCGGGCTCAGAAGCATGTATCTGAAATCTCTCTCCTTAAACAATTTTTACTTTCTCTTATTACGTCTGCTTTATCGCTATGTTCACGTAACATACATTTTGCGGTTAATAAATGTGGTGTGCACTCAGCGATTCAGCGATTCGGCGATTGATACACGGGTTCGAGGCAGCGGCCCAGCGTTCTCGGATCCAGTCGGTTTTCCTTGCTCCGTGTCAGCGGACGTCTGTTGATCTGAAAGGCGATCATTGACAACAGGGTGTAGCATCGCTCTTGGGGATTACAGTGAATACGAAGCACAGTTTAAGATTTCTCGCATAATGCAATTTTAGGTAAATGAAAATCAAGCAAAGCTTCAAAACATTCACTAGCAGCGCTGCTAACGACCTCATAAAGAAGGCTGTTGTCTAAGAGAGGTCCGAGGACGAAGCGTGGAAAGCTGCCTATTATGTCCTCGTCGGCCGTCACCATTCGCTACAGTGAAGTACTGTTCTACGAGACCTAATCTAAAGAAGAGCGTAAGTGTTGAATCACCGCGGAGTCTTCGAAATTCAAGCGAGTACAGGTCAAGAATTTCAAGTCGAGAGTTGTAAGTAACATCACTCAGGCCTGCGACCACTTTGGTAGGTTTCTTGCACTGCGGGAGAAGTGCGCCTAATCAACTTAAGAGCGGTAAATCCTTTTTTTGCCCCCATTTTATGGTGATACTTGAAGGACAAGTCAGACGAAAACCAGATGCCCAGGTCTTTCTCCAGATTGATACTCATGATATCTACTGTGCCAGATGGACTATGAATCATGAAGGCATCGCCAGGGTCTCCACCGAGTGACATGTGGGCACAGTTATCGTCATTTAGTGAGAGACTCCAATCGTCCGACCAGCGC
>QNGE01009447.1:0-12813 GCA_008508345.1 Paragonimus westermani
TTGCAAAACTGATCAAAACCCAACAATCTTACCACAAAATGTGAGGCACGTCGTGCTATGTTTTTAGGTTTATCACACCATGTTGGACTCTGGCGCGACGTATTATACCTGTGCTGTGAAAACAGTAAGAATTGCTTGGCACCTCTCAGATTTGTGATGTCGTTACTCGGCCGTGTCGTTGCGCTTCGAGGCAGATCGTGTTATTTGACTATTTGATCGATACCGTGATGAATGCAACTTGTTGTGTTATCGAGATCGGTGCGGACAGCTCGTTGAAAAATGTTGTCCAGATTGAGGTGCTTTGTACCTTAGACGCCTGATTTTTTCCCAATAAACAAGAAACATTCTCAAGTAAGTGAATGCCTCGCCGGTAATTTAACAAGTGAACTGCGTATGGAACTGGCTTTAATTTAAACCACCTGAGGTGAAAATGCAGACTACACTACGAGGGATTTCAGCATAAAGCATAGATGTACACGGTCAGTTACCTGTAAACCAGTTCGAAGGCGGATGAGAAGTTTTGTTGCAACGAGCAGTGTTCGTGATCTACAAAGAAGTGGTTGATCACGTACATCAACAGATGACTGTTCTTGCCGTCATGTTCTGTGAAGTGCAGCTAACTCAAACCCAGGATCTACCGAGAACGTTCGCAAGCACTGGAGGAACTCAACGTGGCCACAATCACGAAATGTAGTGCAGTCGGAATTTGTGTCATGAAAATTTGCAGCTTAACATGACCAGGTAATAAACTGCAACTTTTGATGCTCATTATTGGTGAACCCTTTCTGTGGGTATGAGGACTTCGTTGTGAATGAAGTATAACCTAATATAAACGTTTTGTCACTGGTTTATCGCTTGTCATTTATGACTTAAATGAAATGATGCTGGACTGGCACTGAATGCTCAAACGACATTAATATCCGCTTAGTAGGAATATGGCGTAAGCGTGCATGTTGCAACAATCCTTCTCATTAATCTTCGAATCGATTTACAGGTAACCAAACGTGTACGCCTGTGCTTTGTGCTGGAATCCCTCGTGGTGTACTGTACATTTTCCTCACAGGTGACAGCTAGTTCCATACGCTGTTCACTTGTTAGATTACCGGCAAGTCATTCAGTTCCTTGCGTACTAAGATTGTGATCTGGCTTCAGCATACTGAGTTCGTTCAGACCAATTTATGCGCGACTGCTGCAGGAGAATCTGAAGTGAGAACAGCCAGGTAATCTGGCTGTGTTTTCGGCGGCGTGCTGTGTCCGTTCGCTCACCTGGCTCGGTTAGGAGACGCACCCGTTGGGTGAACACTCTGGTTAGGAGTCCAGATTTTGTTGTCAGATTCATGGTTATGGGATTTACTGTGTGTATTCACGGGTAGCCAGATCGATCAAAATTCTGGGCTCAATTTTCGTAGATTAGACTCCTCAGGGTTGTTCTATCGTTGTGGCACAGGGGAACTGCGCTATCAGAAGTCAGGGTATCAGAAAAGGAGTTTGAGACAATTGTGGTGGTGGTGGTGCATATGCTTCAGTGACCCGGCAAAACGTCTGTGCGACTAACATGGATGGGAAACGGTGAGATGTGGGCTGTGCAAGTACATGCCATTACGAATTCTCAGTTCGGTTAGAATGAGAGCTTTCGGGCAAGTGTGTTGTGAGGAAAAATACGTACCAGTCATTTTGATCTGTTCTAACTACCTTGGATACAGGAACGAGTGAATCAGATATAGCAAACAAGTACGCACGTACAATGTTTTCTAGAATGTTTGACGTGGATAATAAGTCTTCTGTCGTGTCGGGTTATTTTCTGCATACCTGAAGAATTTTTTACGTGATATGCTATTACTATGCTGAGTGAACTACTCACGTGACTGATGTAAAGGGCCTTGTTCCCTGTCAAACTTTCTATCGCGGCTTGGATGCTATACTGGGATCTTTGCTGTACGGCTTCACCCAGTCTACTAGCGCGGAGTCAGGACGAACACGACCGCGTAGAAACACACATTGTAATGTCTATTTCCAGTTCAACAGTGTCCAGTAGAATGTCCCAGTGTACTAAAACTGAGTTTGCTTTGTGATGAGTAGTCGGAGATTCGGTTTATCTTCAGGTTTAACATCACTCACATTTGATCGCAACCTTCGCATTCAGACAGACTTTCCAGCCAGCCTCTTTCGAAAAGAAGCACTAGACTCGAATTTCGATCTCATTAGAGCCCATCAGTTTGATTTGATCGGAAGCCAGCCAGGGTTCCGCCGTAACCCGTTGATATGTTTTTTCCAAGTGTCTAGAATCAAACGCTATCAATGTCTAAACTTAACTAAGGATCCCAGTATGCAGGTAATGTCAAACGGGAATGCGAACGTAGTATGACGGACGATCAATTCAAATGTCTCATCTTTGTGTGTGGCCTGCATTCACACCAAGACGCAGATATTCGGACCAGAATTTTCGACAAAATCGAGCAGCGCTCAGATATTACCTTACAGATTGTCACAACAAAATGTCAGCGACTGGTTAATCTGAAACTCGACGCCTCCGTGATTCAACAGGCTACTTCAACCGGTCATCCAGAAACGATTTATGTCGTCAGCAGCAAGAACATGATTAAAGAAACAAGCTAACGGCCAGTAATGACTTCAAACCACCATCAACATGCTGGTATTGCAGGAAACGACATTTTGCTCGTCTCTGTCCGTTCGAAAACCATGTATGCAACAAATGTGAAGAGGTCACAAAGAAATTTGCTGTCAGGCATTACTACAACCATCCCAGCGTCAAGAAAATGTTCACAGGCACCCGAATCTCTTTACCAGTAAGTCGAAGGCAGTCAGCACAACATTTAAAATTGATGGCGAATCCAAACGCAAGTACGTTAACCTGTTCATTAAGGGTGTTCATGCTTACTTGCAAGTAGACACAGCTTCTGATATCACTTTGATTTCCCGCGATGCGTGGCGTAAGCTTGGGCGGCTTCCACTGCTTCCAACGCATCATACGGCTCGAAACGCTTCTGGAGGAACCTTGAAGCTTGTCGGTGAAGTAACATGTGAGATGACGTTTGGCGACAGCCGAATCGAAACCTGTTGCTTCGTCACAGATCACCCAGGCTTAGACCTACTAGGCCTTGATTGGATGGATGACTTGAAATTGCTCGATCAACCGGTAAACAGCATATGTAATCAAATGAAAATACACAGTCGCTCCGAAACGCTGCTTTTCCCGCCAGAATTTCAACGTCAGCTTTAAGAACCCAGGATTTGACACGTGTCTGTTTTTGTACCAGTCGTCCGTCTTTGTACACAAGAGAAGGGAACTTTAACATTACATCCAGTAGTGGAACCAGTATTCCGATCCAGAAGGCCAGTTCCGTATGCTGCTGTGCCGATTGTGGACGGTGAACTTGATCGGTTACAAGCAGAAGGTATCATCCAGCCAGCAAATTACTCGGAATGGGCCGCTCCCATTGTGGTTATCAAGACAGCAAACCTCTGGGTTTGAACATGTGCCGATTCTTCCACTGGCCTCAGTGCGGCATTAAAGAATTACACATATCCTCAACCATTCCCTGTTGTATACGCTTCAATGCCGCCTGTTTGCCTCACGCCCACGCCAGGACTCAAGCTGAGTTCTGATTGGCCGAGCCTTCCATGACCAACGGCTCATTCGTCCACGCACTTAAAAATGATGCTGCCGCTTGTAAACGTGACGATATGGTATATACTTCTAGTGAGTCACGTGCTCTCTCTACCGTAGTTTGTTGCCCTTAAGGCTTATTGCTGATTGCACCCGAATAGGGATACAACAGTGCCAGAATACCTTTTTACGAAGCTCAACGCGGGACAGTGTTTTGCCAAACTGGAACTTGCTGACGCATATCTGCATGTACCCGTAGAAGAAGAGTGAGGGAAATGCTGACAGTTAATACACACATGGGTTTGTTCCAGTATACACGATTACCATTCAGGAGAAAAACTGCATCAGCAATCTTCCAGAATATAATGGACACCATGCTGTCTGACCTTCCTGGTTGTGTTGCTTATTTGGACGACTTTATAATCATGTGCTGTGAGGTTGCAGACCTGGTACAAAAACTGGACCTGTTATCGTCACGGCTTAAGGAGTACGAATTCCGCTTGGGAAATGAGAAATGCATTTCTATGTTGCACTGTGTCAAATATCTTGGTTTCATTAATGATAAACAAGGACGCCGCACGGATCTGATCAGTGTTGAAGTAATCAAGGAGATGTCTCCACCAAAGGATGTATCTAGCCTTCATGCGTTTCTCATACTTGTCAGCTATTATGGGGTATTTATTTCTACGCTCCATCAACTCAGAGCGCCACCTAACAGACTTCTAACAAAGGATTCAAAATGAGAATGGACAAAAGAATGTCAACAGAGCTTCGAGAAAGTTAAAGCAATGATCACTTCTGATTTGCTTCTGACCCACTTTGATCCATCTCTTCCAATGGAGGTTGTATCTAATACATTAAACTTTGGAGTCGGTGCGGTAATTTCCCATGTCTTTCCAGATGGATCAGAAAAAGCCACTGCACATGCTGCCAGATCATTGACACCAGCCGAAAATAACTATAGTCAAATTGAAAAGGAGGCACTTTCCATTATTTTCATAGTCGAGGAGTTTCACAGAATGCTGTATGGTAGGCGGTTTACTCTTCCCAAAGATTAGAAACTTCTGTTGACTATTTTTGGTTCGAAGAAAGGCATTCCGGTTTATATTGCAAACCGTCTACAACGTTGGGTGACAATGTTACTGGCTTATGACTTCAATATTCAATACCGTAACACACGATTTTGGCAAGGCCGATGCCTTGTCACGCCTAATCAGCCCGAAGAAAACAAACGACTCTATCTTTTCGTCAGTTATGATTGAACCGGGGGTTCATCAATCCCTTTTTGACAGCAGAGGATTCCCGCCCGTTGCTGTTATGATCATCAAGAACTGAACGAATTACGACGAATTTTTACAGAAGGTGGTGGACTATGTGCGTACAGGGTGGAATAAACACATCCTGGAATCCAGTATCCGGCAGTTTTTTTGTAGGTGTGACTACCTCTCCGTTATCGATGGTTATCTCATGTTTGGTGACCGGGTTGTCGTGCCGCAGGTGTTACACGACTAAGTACTGAAGCAGTTTCATACCAGCCACACAGGTATCAGCCGAATAAAAGCTCTCGCGCGCAGTTATATATATTGGCCGCAGATGGATTCGGAAACTGAGCGGTTCTGTCAAAGATGCGAACGATGTTGGTTAGCAGTTAAAGTACCTCCAACGTGTTCGTGGCAGCATCTCCACCTGGATTTCGCGGAGCCAGTTAATGTTCAACACTACATGATCTTGGTCGATTCATTCACAAAGTGGCTGGACGTTGTCCCAATGGGAAACCCGAATTCTATATTATTAATAGAGCAGCTCAACACCTTGTTCAGCTGCTCTGGCATTCCAGAGGCTCTTGTATCTGATAATGGATCACAATTCACATCCGCAGCTTTCCGGAAATTTTGCGAGCATCACTGCATTCAGTAAACGTTCTCTTTCCCGTATCACCCACAGTCGAATGGCCAAGCTGAAAGGTTCGTGGAGACCTTCAAACGGGCGTTACTTAAAGCCGCATGAGATGAAGCTCCAGCAATAGTCATTCAGCATTCTTTGAATGTCTATAACACCACGCCTAATCGCAGTACATCAGCTGAATGCATGTTCAGACGGAAAATTCACGCAAGGTTGGACAATATTAGACCCTCACCACTCACATCTGCCAACGAAGAAGTACGCAGTACAAGTTATGCACGTTGTATTTGGCGTTTCAATATTGGCGACTCAGTGTTTGCATGAGATTTCCGAGGTCAATATGAATGGACACCTGACCCAGTTTCAAAACGTAGAGAAGGTGATCTACGAAGTCAGTGTTGGGGAAGACACCTGGGGAAGACACAGCCAGCTACTGCGGAACCCTGGCTTGCTTCCGATCAAATAAAACCCAGTTTTAGTACATTGGGACATTTTATTAGACACTTTCGGGCTGGAACTAAGCATTACAGTGTATGTTTCCACGTGGTCGTGTTTGTCCTGACTCCGCGCTAATAGACTGGGTGAAGCTGTACAGCAATGATCCGAGTATAGCGTTCAAGCCGCGATAGAACGTTTGACAGAGAAAGAGGCGCGTAACAACAGCGATCTACCGAATTTCCTGGAATTCCGTGAGCTACGTCTTATGAAATATTGAGCAAAATTGACCAAATCAGTCCACTCATTGTGATAAGTATGCCACATAATAACTGTGTCTTGTGCCCAAACGAAGCCCACGGGACTCCCTTTTGTGCCTGTATAAAAGGAAAATGATATTCCTGTGACAACTGTGTTGCTGTTATCTCTACCACATCTCTTAACTACGCGTGCAATCTGGACAGGAGCGCCTGTTGAAATAAAACGTCTTCTGTCAGGTGGTGCCAAGTATGTGATACAGACCATCTGCGAGAGTGAAATATTCAGTTGCCCAAACGGACATGTGGACAGAGGTCAGTTAGAGAGAAAGTCCGTGTGTGACGTGGAAATGTGTTCAGACCAGATCGATAAGAGATTTTGTCGTCTGCTGTGAGTTGTCGAGCTGAGCCGATCCTAAGTTTGTCCTTAGTCAGTCCAACACTGTGCATACTGTTTATTAGGAAATTCGCCTGCTGTAAGCTACACTTGTCAAACTGTCGACTTGTTCTGCAACCACAGAATGTCTATCTCACTATCAAATCTAGACTTCACACAGCGGGTTGAATTATGCATAATAGAGCTGTAGGACGCTGACCAAGAAGGGTTGACTGCACTGAATTCTTCAGGCTTGAGTTGTTGGAACACGTGGGAACCGTTGCTTTGTGACATTAATTGACATTAATTGAAAATGGTTCTTTGATTAAAATACAACGGTATTGTAAACATCGAAACTCAGTATTCCGAGCTCTTACCAATGCACATCAGTTTGATCTAACTCGAATCGGCGAAGATTTGTTAGTGCACGACCATGCCTCGGTCATGCTGCAACCACGTCGGCGTGGCCAAACCTATGACTAACCTTACTCTGGGAGTATGGAAGTAAGCTGCTGAAATCTTTGCTGATCACGTCCGTAATAGTTATTGTTTAATGCATAATTCGTGCATTCAGGCTAGTGATATTAATCACATTTCTATCGTTGCCAGCTGCAATCTTCTCGGGCACACTGCAGCCAACATGTCCGAATCACATCAGCTATGATTGTCACTCCCTATTAATTCTTGCGACAGAAGTGTAAGATATGAAGGCTTTTCTTTTATACGTTGATTATGATGTAATTTGAAAAGAGTGATTTGTGAGTTTTTTGACGAGCAGGTGTGGATTTGGTGGATAGAGATAAACTTTACTCACTTATGATGGGGATTTTTGCACTCGAATGTATTCTTCAGTCTGTTCCCGTTCGAAATAAAGAAATTGACTCAAATTTGCCTCCCGTCTTACTCATCAGAAGGGTACCTCAAGAGATACGCACTACTGACATGCAATGTCGAGACAGAAACTCCAGACTGTTGTTAAGTTTCGAGAGAAGGCGGCTGAAAACTCCATGTGATTATGAAAGTTGTGGCCAATTGTTACCAATAACTTTCCCTACCCATACTACCTAGTAACATTTAAAAACAGCAGTCTACGGTAAGAAGTCGGGCGGGTGTGGGAGGCGTAGCTCAGTGGTAGAGCATTCGACTGCAGATCGAGAGGTCCCCGGTTCGAACCCGGGCGTCTCCTGGCACTTTTCGTCAGTTTCGTTTAGTTACTCTTAGGTAGTATAGATAACACTAAGAAAGAACGGGAACGGGATAATCGAGAACCGTAGAAAGCGTATGAAACATTTGTTAAGTGAACTCTCAAAGTTTCAGCTACTTTAACAGTGTGCATAGTTCAGGGCTCAATCTTTGTCTTTTGGGGGTAGATGGAATAGGTGTACGTATAAGCTCTGTCACATCAGTAATTGTTGAAACACGTGTGAAAATGGAAACAAACATAGTGCGTTGACCCCGCTTAGTATTCTTGATCCTGGAAAGTAGACTGTATAGAAAAAAAGCTTGAGAGATCGGGCACAAGTTGTTTCTCACCTAGGCACGGGAATGCGAAAGTGACAGCTCGACTAAAACAGCAGATAGAAAAGCAAAACCATAAAAAAATGTACTGTGAAGTGCGACCATCAAAATACTATTTAGTATAGTGATTACAATTTCTCTGTCAGAAGATTAGTAGGAATCACACATAACTCCATTACTCCTGAGAGAGAGAGAAAAGTCCTCTCATCAATCGAAGTCACAGAGCCCTATTGTAGAGTTCAGACGGGTTATGACCGGTCAATTACGAACAACGCAACGAGTAGACGAGAAATATATTGCCGACACGTAAAATCGACAAGAGCGAGCGAAGAGCGAGATGAAACGTTAGTACAGTAAAACGCCAAGCGAACAGGCACCGGAGCAGAAACGTTCGAGTGCGCGAGTAGCCTGCCGGTAACCATACTCGTTCAAACAAACGTTTAAACGCATATAAAATGTGGGAAGGAGAAAGGGTACAAATGCTAATTCTAACTTCAACGCAGTTAGCATTAAACAAGTATGGTCGCTACAGAACTCCCCCGTTAGAAGACAACCAGACTGTTGACTTGGATAATGTAGGAGTTTTTCAGTTCACTGGAATCGTTGACTTGAGCATGAATGGTCCAGTTTACCCCTGCCACACAGCTCGCGTCCACGTCCGGTGGAAAGGGGGAGGGAAAACAATTGAAAGTGGTTGGGAGGGCACGGTTGGGCAGGTTAATCGTTGTAGGCAGAAGTGGAATTGGGAACAGACACGTTGTGGTCGGCCTAGTAAAGCTGTAGCCTTGTTCACGTCCATCGTAGGCGATCTTCACAGGAATTCGAGCATTCTAGCGTCTTCTCGCAATGCACGCCCTCAGTGCTCTATGTTGTTAATGGATGGTTAATCCCAGGTATCTAGAATGTACAGTGCTCATAAACTGAAAACGATAACCTCACCGGGTTTTCTGATTCCATGGCGTCCGACAAAATAAGGCTTTCTTTTGCTTTTCCAAAGTAAACGTCTCGTCGACAGTCTGTTGTAGGTTAGGCCATCTAAAATCAACTTGGTAAGGAAGTGTGACAACAAAAATTAGATACGGCGGACGTCCACGTAATCTGCGAATCGCACTGGCCTCCGCAAATCTCGCCCGCGTCTGCTCTGGGGGCTTGGCCCCGTCGAGGCAGGCGGAGTCGCCACTGAAAGCGAATCTGTACCAACGCTAGGTAATGTACCGACTGAAGATGGCGTTGCTGCTTGCGAACCAGTTTCCTTATCGGGTACCTCTATAAACGCTGGCTTCAGTCTATCGATAGAGATCACCTCGCGTTTACCATTGCGTTCCAGCACGAAAGTCTTAGCATAGCGTGCGAGGACGCGAAACGGTCCGGTATACGGCGGGTGCAAAGGTCGTCTAGGAGTAACCGCACGAACCAAAACATGAGAACAAGTTGACAGACGAGGGTGTACGTACGTTGGCGTCGTCTGTTCTCTCGGTGGATGTGGTCGGAGTCGCCTCATGTGTTGGGCTAGCCGCTCGCCGTAATCTGCGAAGTTGATAGGTCCCGTTGCGCGTGGGGCAACCAACTCGCCGGGTAAACGTAAGGAGCACCCATACACTAACTGGGCGGGGGTGGTATGCAGGTCAGCCTTCAGCGTGTTACGGATACCTAACAAGACTAGTGGCAGAACCTCGTGCCATGAGGGGTTGTTGCTAGCGGATAGTGAACTTTTCAACTGCCGATGAAAACGCTCAACCAACCCGTTGGCTGCCGGGTGGTAAGCTGTTGTGCGAATTCTACTACAGCCTAGTGCGTTGAGGAGTGAAGTGAAGGCTAAGTCAAAATGTGACCCGCGATCGGTAGTCACTACAGCAGGGCAACCAAACTGAGCGACCCAACGTTCTAAGAATGCTCGTGCGACGGTTTCCGACGAGCAATTCGGAATTGGTATAGCCTCTGGCCAACGTGTAAACCTGTCTACGCATGTCAGGATGTAAGTATACCCATCCGAGGGTGGCAGGGGTCCGACCAGGTCGACATGCACGTGATAGAAGCGTTCATCGGGGGCTGCAAAAGTTCCCACTGGGGTACGCGTGTGACGGTGGATCTTAGACCGCTGGCAGTGTATGCACGCTTTCGCCCATGTGCGGACGTCGCGATTGACGTTGCGCCAGACGAAGCGCTGCGTGACCAGTTTGACTGTTGAACGTATGCCAGGGTGAGACATGTTGTGCAACGTATCGAAAATTCGGCGGCGGAAGGCCAATGGAATAACCGGACGAGGAATGCCTTGTGAAGTGTCACAAATAATCAGACCACCGGAGGAATTCATGGGGACTCTTTCTAACTTAAGGGAACTGGACCGGCGGAGTTGTTCTATCTCCGGGTCGTTGTCCTGTGCGGCTGCGATTGCCGTCAGATCGACTGAGCTTTCCGTCGTGCTCAGTGTAGCATTAATGCGCGAGAGAGCATCGGCGACTGGGTTCGCAGTACCTGAAATATGACGAATATTGGTCGTGAACTGAGCGACATAATCCAGATGTCTCGTCTCTCTGGGGGAATACCTGTCCGTTGTCGAGCGTAACGCATACGTTAGAGGCTTATGGTCTGTGAATACGATAAAGTCCCTGCCTTCAAGGACATGTCGAAAATGGCGGATGCCGAGGTATACCGCTAACAGCTCCTTCCCAAAAGCACTATACCGCGACTCAGTAGGTTGTAACCGTTTAGAGAAAAAGGCTAGCGGGCACCAATGGGCACCGAGTTGCTGTTGCAGAACCGCCCCTACAGCCACGTCTGATGCATCCACGCTTAGCGCCAAGGGAGCAGACGGATGGTGATGCGACAGCGATGCTATATTGGCGATGGCCCTTTTTAAATTAATGAAGGCCATTTTTGCGGCCGTTGGGAATAAGAATGAACGTGTCTTACCTCTGAGTAGGTCGGTGAGCGGTTGCATTAGACAGGCACAGTTAGGGATGAAACGACGGTAAAAATTCACTAAACCATCGAAACGGCGAAGTTGCTTGAACGATGTGGGCTCCGGGTAGTCCACTATTGCCTGTACTTTGTCGGGGAGAGGTTCTATCCCGCTCGCGGATATACTATGACCCAGGAAGGCTACGCGGGACGCTCCGAAAGAGCATTTAGCCAGGTGTATGGTAACACCATGATGCGACAACCGGGTGAATAATGAACGCAAGTGTACGCAATGTTCCTCCTGCGATGAGCTGGCCACCAAGATATCATCTAAGTACGGATAAACACCGTCCAGCCCGCGACACACGTCGTGAATAAAACGTTGGAAAGTCTGAGCGGCGTTGCCCAGACCAAACGGCATGCGTAAGAATTCGAAAAGCCCGAACGGTGTTATGACTGCTGTCTTTGGGACGTCTTCTGGGGCTACAGGAATCTGATTGTAGGCGCGCACTAGGTCGATTTTTGTGAATATCTGTTTCCCTGACAGGTTTGCCGTCAAGTCCTGAATGTGGGGAATTGGATACCTATCGGGAGTGGTTGCGTTGTTCAACGCTCGATAGTCGCCGCACGGGCGCCAGTCGTTGTCAGTCTTTTTAGGCACCATGTGCAATGGCGAAGCCCACGGGCTATTGGACGGACGGATAATGCCGAGTTGGAGCATATGCTCGAATTCGGCTCGGGCAATTTTGAGCTTATCGGGAGCTAAGTGGCGTGGACGACTTCGAACTGGCCACCCTCGTTTGACAATGTGATGCGCGACGTCGGTTGTCACTGCCGGTAGTTCATTAGCGGGGCGGATCAGTTGAGGGAATTCGGATAAAAGTTTCCCGTAAGGCTCGCAAACTAGGGGATTGGCTAGCATAGGGCTGATCACAGCCGCGTGCGATGGCTCGCTTTGTCGAGGTATCTATCAGATATGATCGACGTGCGTCGACCATTAAATCGAAGTGGCGGAGGAAGTCCATACCAACGATAGGGAAAAGTATATAGGCCGCAAAAAACCCAGGGAAAATCGCGTCTAAGACTAAAGTTTAAATTCAACAGCCGACGACCGAAGGTTCTAATTGACGTACCGTTTGCAGCTCGGAGAGTAGTGCCGGATTCTGATCGCCCATCCATTACTGAATGCGAGATGACACTAACCTCCGCTCCTGTGTTGATTGAAAATTGAATTTTGGAGGTTAAGTCCCTCAAAAAGAAAAGGCGACTGCTGCTTGACTGGCCTGTGGCTGTCGTCGCTAGAACACGCCGGTCTGCTAGTTCAAAAGTTTGTTAGCACGACGGCTACATGGCGATCGGCATCGTCTAGCGTTTTCACCATACGTCTCATGATACTAACAAACTGCCAGTTTTTAGTCGGGGTGGTGATCGGGTGCGCGTTCGAGGAATTCTAGACGGTTATCTATTACGCTGAATGCTGGTACGAAGATCAGCCAGTTTACACCGCAATTGAGCTATCTCGGCGTTTGTTTCTACGGCATTCCAATGATTTCCGCAGGCTTGCTATTTCGGCGTCCTTCGTAGCCATTAAATGATCCGCCGGACTGTTGGAGTTAACTATCTGTCTAACTAATGCTGACTGTCCTGTGCCTCGGAAACGTTCGAGTATTGCGTCGGCCGAAGCCACTAGGTCACTTAACGAACGTGAGGGTGACACGGAAAGTAGCCCCCGTGTGTACTCAGGCAATCTTCGCATCCACAACTCTTGCAAAAACGACTCAGGCAACTGTGATTTG
>QNGE01009450.1:0-12803 GCA_008508345.1 Paragonimus westermani
AAGGATGCCCACTTTTTAGAGAGTAAACACAGATTTGTAGCTTGACCGAAGTCCATATGCAAGTACTGTCAAACATAATGGTTTGCTTTCACCGTAAAATTTGACGCATCAAGTTTCTGACTGAATTACATTCCCCCACTGCTGGTTCAACCCACATAATCTGAATGGAATTCCGAGAGAATATAAACGAGGAACAATTGTGAGTATTCTGCTAACTGTGAATAATAATTTAACGAATAACAGTCGGATTTGGTTTGCTCAGTTAAAAGTACTTTGAAGGGACCCGATTGTGTAAAGACTTGGCTTCCACTGAATTTGAACCAGCAACAGAAACAGCTGGTTCAAACGCATCAGCTGCTTTACCGTTTGAGCCATGAAGCTGAGCCAAAGTTCCGAGTCAGCTCAACCGGCAAAGAGCTTGTCACACTTTGGCTTGATGTTTCTGCCACTGATTCGAAACCGGTCGAAATTCAGAAATTTCACAATCTGGACAATTATAACGTAACATATCTGTCAAACTGTTACTCACTAGTGAACTATCATAAGTGAACTATCTGTGGTCGTCCATCATGAGTTCATTTTTGTTAAACCGGTTAAGATTTTGGCTAATACGTTTGCACAATTTGTCCGCACACACCAACGACAGTTCATAGGCGACACAGAGATATTCTCTCCCATTCAAAACTTCATAAACAACTTTTACCAGACAGACTGTTTGTCTCTGACCAAAGAATTTAGCGATATAAGTTGGTCTGGTACCTCAATGTACACGTCAGTCGATGATTATTGTGAGTCTGCTGTGAACGCTGTTACCGAAGCGACAGACAGTTGTGTTCCGGTCAGATAATTTAGACGACCCAGAAGCAAAATCGGATTTGGTGCTGCACAAATCGTTTACAGGCACCAGTAAGATCAGTTTGGAACGTATACCAGTCGGAAGGAACCAAAATTCACAAAATTAGTACTGCACGGTCTATGGTCTGGTCACAAAGGCTGTGCGGACACACAAGCGTCAGTACCAGTTTGATCTGACTAACATGATTAACGTCGAACTCACGTAGATGAGATGATTGTCTCAAACAGAGAAGCTGCCGAAGAAATTGGCAACCAGCATTTGAATGTGTACGCTACCACCCCCACAGCAGCAGTACATACACCCATTACCAGTGCTACAGGTGTTAGCCGAACGACTACTGTTATAGCACGCATCAGGTTTTGAAAACAATCAGCGCTTTGTGAAAATACTTTTCAGGTCCCTTAACCCGTCCCTCAGTAGTGTGTAATAGCCAGGAAAGCCAGTTGTGTAATTGAGTTACTTACTAGACAGTTTGGACAGCTCCACTTCGGCTGTTACACTTTTGTGTTCAAATTGCTAGTGTGTCCCCATCTAGATACCGGAGCTCGCCTTCATTAGTTCGTGAAAGACATTACTTGTAGTGAGAAGGTACAGCATAAAGCTGTGAAATGGTTGCGATGCCGTCTGCTACCCTACCCATGAACTGGAGCAGTCCGTAATGTGTTACCAGTACATCTAAGAAGGTTTCGTTCGAGTACGCGGCATCCTACATCAACCTTAATAGAACGGATAAAAACCTGTTCCAAACGAAAATATTCATTTTAAATTAATTCGCTCAAGCTACATGACAAAACGAGCCGCTTGACTTCCACATGACAATTTAGGCTTCTGGGTACCCTCAATCTAGAGTAACGCACCAGTTACTCTTAAGTTTATCGCCCGTAGTTGAATATGATTGCACACATCTGGACACCAAACCGACTCTTCAGATAACTTGGTCGTCAGCAGCATTGAGGTAGAGAAAGGACGCGCGCGAAATAAATGTTGATGTTACCTAACTGTTTTCTGTGTTTCAATACGATTGTCATATGCCTGCTGGGCATTGGTTAGGCTTCTACTCTGCCTATTGTCTCCTGACTTTTGTTTCACATTTTTTCTACTGCTGAACCTCCAAAATTGGAACATTCGCTAAATTTGCTTATTTCTCTAGACCGCCCATCACAAATTCACATGTACATGGGCTACTCTTAAGTTTCCATAATTTGTCACTTTTCAGTGAATCCCATACATGGTATAATTCATTACGCACATGTCTTCTTTTTGCTCACAATGACCTACCTAGATGTGGATGTCAGGGTTCGTCCGGGGATTGTAATCGTCAAACCTCTGCAGTTCTTCGAGTTCGAGTGTACATCCAATGTGAAAGGCAGTGCGCCACAAGTGTTGTTAAACAATCGATCGATTGAAAGAGATCCACGTTTCCAAATAAGTCGGCCAACCACGGAACAAGTGATAGTGCGTGCACCTCAAGGATTACCAGACCACGGAGGATATGTTTTTCAGTGAGTTATTCTCAAGTGAAGCGATCAACCTGTGCACGGATAATGACCGTCAAGACATTGCAGTTGTCACAAGCACGTGAAGCTTGTGAAGTTGGCGGCTATTACTCCTTTCAAATTCCACATACGTTGTTGCATATTAGCCATGTGCCAGAAGAAAAGATGTAAGAATCAGTTTTTACACCTCATTTTTGCGAGTGGGTAAGCGTCCACAGATCATTTTGAAGAAGCCCATTGATATGCATTTACTCCAATCCAACTGCCTTCTGTCTTATACCACACGTAACCTAACGCAGAGTGCGATAGACGTTTGCAGAACTAGCCGCTGTTAGTGTGGAACCCCTGACCCATCTATCAGAATTCACAGCCTTTTCTCAAGTAAACTTCCTTTGATAGGTCCAACCAGTCCATAGTGGTTTGCTTGGCAGGTTAAAATGACAGTTCAGAAGAGAAAAAGCATCTCCTAGTGCAGATCTGTTCTGAAAACGGCTATCTGAAGGTATCTTCAGGTTCATTGACGTTAATGCACAAAATGGTATGCAACTTACAATTCTCAAAAAAGTATTGGCTGAGAAGCGATACCTTGTATTGGTTAGTAGAGAAACATCAATAAAAAAAGCTTTACCTTGTTTCATTCATCTGCTATCACGCTCTAAACTTTAATACACCGCACTTTCATTGATATAAATATTGTTTGATTAGCGTATAATTGCTAATGAAAGTCGAAAGTAAGTAACTCCGGGTCACGCGCATCAAGTAATCTTACTAACGCAGACTACATGCGATTCATTTGGGCACGAATTTCCACATTCAGAGCGATTCTTCGACTGGATCACTGGGATATCAAACACTGCGTCGGAGTTTTCGCTTTTTTAGAGACTCTTTGTGATGCACAAGTTTATCCTTGAATTAAAACCATCTTGCATACGAGGTGAAGACAACCAAAGTATTATATCGGATGTAAGTGGCTCAGATGAAGTCGGTAACACAAATTTTCCAACCATTCACCCTCACACTTTTGATGATTTTCGTTCTTTATACGAACGGCGGCTGCACTAAAGTCTTGACCCTCCTTTGGAAACACTTTAACAGATGTTTGTCTGTGAGAGGAACTCACCGACAAGTGGTTGTTCGATTGGACAGTACGTGTCCTAGTGGTCAATACAGATGTCCCGCCGGAGGTTGCATTCCTGCAACTGCGTTCTGTGACGGACGGTTTGATTGCCCTGACCGTTCCGATGAGGATAGCAAATATTGCGGTGAGTAACTGATTCATCTATGTTGTTATTGTCACAGTGGTATGTTAATATTAAACGCACTAATTAATGTCATACACTTGTTGAATATCAGCAAACTGAGAAATCGATGACTCCATTGATAAAAAATCCATCCAGTTACATTTATTGTTTGTCGATACCGATAACATTTGTCCATGGTTTTATCATTCACGTCAAATATTCAGTGGTGAAATTCATACAAAAACACAGCTTTGATCTCGATGTAGCTCTTTGACGGACCTTCTGTTTGTCCGGATCGATAGGCTAACCTCATTCATTGACTGTTAGATGTTATCGGCATATGTCAATTTTAATGACAACTTGGCTACTGACTTGTAACCATTAATCCATACCGGTTAGTATATTACCAGATTTTTGTCAACTATATCCGTAGACGACTGCCGGGTGGATTCCTTACTCCGCCCCTTTTTATCTATAACATTCTGTGTCAACCAGATATCGAACTACTCATAATACCTGGCTACATATTTGTCGAACCAAATGCTCCGCTTGAGTTTGTCTGTGAGTCAAAAGAGCCAGGTGTCCAACCCATGGTTCGGTTTGCTGATGGTCGTGAAGTGCAGTCCGACCCACGATTCACCATCCGTCGGCCATCACCTCAAAGAATAGTGGTACAGTCTGAAGTTGGTTTGTCGGAACTTGAAGATAACACGCGGATAATGTAAGTCTTTAGCTGTCTACAATTTATTTCAAAATGTTCACTACGACACCCATCACAGGTCTCGAAATATTCCCTGTTCTCTCTTTCGGACGGAGTGTTCTTGTTTTGAACTCACATGTTCCCAGTAACTCAGGCAGTGATGTAAATGGTGTACAACCACACAAATGGGCTCTTTACTTCACCTTGTTTTCCATGACCTTTGTTTTGCTTACAGGGGATAAACACTATATTGCAATCCACACAATCCATAGTGGTTAACCTAGGGTCAGGAAGGAAAGTAATTTTAAGCTAATTAAACTCATGAGGCGCACCTTCCAGAACATAGCCCACAAAAACTGAAAAGGAAAGGGGTGATCGGACACCTTCGATGAGCACCACTAGAAGGGATGAACACCTCTCATGAATGTCGTTGAACTCCTACCTTGAGGGTAAAATGGGCATACGAAGATTTTAGCAGACCCTTTATTTCACTGAAATTCCCTTGCAAAGAAAGGAGTTCGGGGGGACGTTAAGAGTAACCGGATTCATCATGCACTGGTAATTAGTAGAGGATTTTGGTCGATATAACTTGAACATCACTTATAATCGGTGGCAATCATCGCATCCCTGTAAACTTTTCAGTGACCTCTCTTCGGAAAGAAACACTTTATTGAAGTTTCGCTCTTGATAGATCTCTTCAGTAGTGTATATCCTTACCACGACCGGAACTAGGATTCTGGTCAAGCTTACATGAGGCAGTGGTCTCATATTAGGCACAAGTGATTCATCTTATACAAACTCACCCACGTTTGCTTGTATTACTGATTAGCTCTAAAAAGAGCGAAACTGGAACATAGTGATTTTTTTCAAAAGGGGCTCCCTGGACAGTCTACGGGAGTGCGGTAGCTACTGTCACTTGTGAGTGATGTTCAGCTCATAAGTAATAATTTCTACACAGTTCATGAGCAACTGGTTCACTTATTTATTGCTAACGTTTCATTCCCAACACATGAACATCAAACTAGGCGAACCAGACAAACCAGTTACAAATTTACTGATATCTAAAACACGTTAACTGCAAACAGATATACAAATCTGAAGGCACTAAACTATTCCCGTGAGACTCACTGCTAATTTCACTGGATCAAAGGTAGACAACGTATCACAAACGAAATCTGTGCGATCAGTCAGGTCACTTTGTCAGAGAGTCATTGGGTATTGATGGAGGTGAACAGAATGGTGATCCCGCAGTCATAAGAAGACTACTCTGAAATTTTTACACACTCCGAGGCCTGTAGAAAGGTGACTGTTTACCGACGATAGCTAATTTAAGAGATTATTCGCCATTCAGTATTTTGGCAACGGTATAATTTGTCAAACAGTGGGGACATCGTTGGAAATCACTGTGCGCCCGATCTGTTAGTACCACAGCGCAGGGCATCATTTTATTTGCCAATAAGGAAGAGAAACAGGGAGATGTTGTCTATATCTCACGTGACGTATATCCTTTCATTCACTAGTCAGATCAATACATTGTAGCTTATTTGCTATGCCGTCAAAGCGATACAATCGAATGAATAGGAACCGCATCAAACGTCTATCGCAATTGCAGTTTGGTAGGAATTTCCCGTATCATGGTCGATGAGAGGGCGTGAAGACTTAAAAGAACCAAAGAGAACAAGCTAATGGTAATACGTTGCACACTTCGTTTGAACTGACTATACGTGTCGCTAGAGAGCAAGGCTGCTGAAAGTCAGGATGACGGCGCATTTGTCTAAGTAGGCAGGAAGCGTCGTCAGCCAAACACTTGAATGTTGTGTGGATGAGTTCAGGCGTCGCCTACGAAATACGCCGGCTCCATCCATAACGCGTCAAGTGTTCGAGACAAATCACGAGGTTGGTAGTCCGTTGACATCTTCAGCCGCGCCACCTTGCTGGGTATGCTGCGGTTAAACGCTTTATGCCGCCATCGCGTATTCAGAAGTAATTGTTAATTAGCTTAGTTCCACCTTGGCAAAGCTAGTGGATTTTTCATGCCTGTGTAGGACACTTCGTATCAGTGACCATTTTACACACAATCTGTAGTTTTCTTCTTTGCAGTGAATTCAGTCTGAATGAAGATCGTGCAGTGTACCGTTACGAGCTGATCTTTTTATGTTCAGATCTAATTGGCAACCAACACTGAGGGTATATTTGAACTTCGCATTCCAAAGGGAATCTTTTAAGGCCCTCTTACTCCAGTTAGAGACACGATTCTAGGGCTCATCCGGTATTCATGACCAGAGAAAACACACTAGGATATCAGCGGCATGCATAATGAGCTCACGTACCTGTAGTGAGCGGACCGGCAAACTTGGATGATACACAAAAAACAACATTTTTGCAAAGCAAATCCATTTAGTTCATTTCTTCAGTTGTGAACATTCATATTAACTTCAAAACAACTTGTTGGAAATCGGTAATTTCGTGTCAGTAATGTTTCGTCTCTTTCCAGATAGCTCCATCAAGCCAACTGGGCTAGTTACAAATTCGGCGTTAATCAAGTCTATCTAGGTTTGAGTAATTAAGGCAGGGGGTCAGAGGTTCATTTTGCAAAAGATAGGGACCAACAGTACTCTCGAATTGTTGCACACAATAAACATTCTTGATGTGGAACCCAAGACAGAAGTAAACTCGTTACTATTTAGGTGAGTTAACCAAAGGATCAGTAAATACTACGGGTCGTAGAAAGTGAGATCTTATTCTAAGATTTCTAGGAATTTCAGCTCACCCAGCTGTCAGCCCGACCTAATTTGCTGACTGCGTGATGAGATATGAACTCAAAATTACCAGAGGCACTTTGATGTACTCATCACAATCAGCAGCTTTCTTGCAACCGCCAAATCTCGAACTACTGGGAGCCAATCAGTGACCAAACGGAATACTTCACTACATTATATATGCGGTAGAAACAGGATCAACTAAGTATTGCAGTAGGGAAGTAATATAAACTTCTGATTGTCTGTCGCTGATACTATGCTGATGTGATGTCAATCACTGTGGTCACGGAAAGCAGGGGAATAGCTTTATGTCTATGGAAGTGTTAGGTAAGAGACAGAACACGTTTTGAGGTTTTGGTGCTGTTAGAAGGCGCATCTCATAACAAGGCAAATGAATCGAATCCCTCAACACCGTTTGACTATTTGCAACTTCGAGGTTGTGAGAACCTACAAGTTAGCTGTCTGAAATGAAGCTGGACTAGTTCAGGCCCACAATGTCTGGGGCAGGTTCAGTGTCGGATGAATTGTTTTGTATGATTCCAATTATCCAATCAGGTTGTAGCTGTGCGACCACATACCTGCACACTATCTGAGCTGCTGTTTCGCGTTTGGCTTAGCGACGCCTCAATAACCGGATTCGTTTTGAAACCACAACTACTATACATGGTCGCTAAGAGTGGTTTGCTCACTATCCTGACTGTATTATGTGGTACTTGCTTATTGTATAAATTCAGGGATTTTCTTACTCTGACTCGTTCATAATAAACTTTGATACTCATGTCTTCTTCGCACGTTGGGACGGAAGCAGTACGATCGAGTATGCCATGGTAACAAGGATGTTTTTTTAATTGTTGATATGAGCTGGATTGAATAGATGTTTTAAAGTAGGCTTTTACATGACTCAGTGAAATCTTGAATGGATCGCACCTGTTCCTCTGAATCAATTCACTTGATTAGCAGACCAGTTGATGTTGGAATCGGCAGACTAACTTTGGATGGTTCATCAACAGCCACGCATGAGCCAAGCGTTTGAGTTAAACCAGCAGAACATATTAATTAAAATGGAGTAGGTATTTATCTTTTTTGATCGCTTCTGTTTGTACTGGGAAGAACTGCGCTAACAGTCTTAGCACTGTACGTTTCGTAGAATCACTGCTTCAACCCGCATGAAATACCGCACGATCTCCACTCCACTCATGTGGTTGATACACAACCAATGGGTTTTACCTTATCATTGTCCATTGTGTAGATGTTACACCGCCACCGGTTCCCACCAGGAGTTACTTGTCCAAGTGGATACTGGGTGCCCTCCAGATCATCAGCGTTGTCGTGATGGGACCTGTAGACCGAGGTCTGACTTTTGTAACGGGAGACGGGATTGCCCTGATGGGTCAGATGAAGATCCGACTCGATGCGGTAAGCATTCCCTTTAAAGTTGCTTGGTAAATGTCAGTGTGTAGTTAAAGGAAAACGCTTCCTTTGCATTACTGTTAATTGAAAAAGTGATTTGAAGTGCACTGATAAATCAACTTATGGGTGATTTGAAAACCGGGTTACAGAAATTATATGCAAAAACTTTTTAAATAAAGAGTTGTCCATAGTTTTAGAGATTAGAACTTATTTTCATTATACGCAACTGCGCTGAAAGATTTAATGCACCACAAAACCCTGAAGTTCTATTGAATAGTGACAATATTAACTACAGTTCGAGCGTTTTGACCAGCAAGCGTACCACACAACCAAAGTAATGCATGTTCTCACGCAGTACGCCCGACTAGTTCTATTTGGACGCTGTACGGACTGAAGACAATATCATTCATCTTAAGTTAGATTCATAGTTGACTAAATCGTGCAGTCTAAGGAGCTAGGTTAAAATGAACGGTACTCACTTTGGTCACAGCTTTCTCATTCATAGAATTGAAGCTGATTGATGGGAACAAACAGACACATTATTTTCAAACGTCGACTTTAGTGTTTTTCTTAAGCTTTATAAAATCTACACTCCACTTAGAATTTTGTCACTCTGACAAGGCTCAGCTCCACTGAGCTGCACCATACTCAGTTTGACAATAACCATATTATGGTTTCTTACCCGAGATGTAAATAGGTCAGACATTGGGCTCGCTGGAACGTGCATTCCAAAACAGGGAGAATGACAATCTAAGTTATCTGTGGCGTACGGAAGGACGGTTTTTAAGCAAACTTAAGAGAAGGTTGTTAGGTCTACATAGTCTGTCCATTTGTTTACTAATCCCTTATTTGAGCTTCATGAATTGGAACAAAAAAATCACTGTAAATTTTTGTTGATTATCTTCAGTGGCGTACACACAACCTCCTTAAAAACGATGAATCTTGTGATTGTGGATTTTCCAAACTTCGCTCCGTGTGTCCGAAATGAATGTAACTGGCATTTAAGTAAAGTACTTCGATCATATCCACTGTTAAGTCAGCGGCATAGTAATCCATGCAATTGTTTCAAGTGAGTGTAGACCGGAATTCGAATTCCAGTTTCTGGCAAAGATATACCATACTGGTGAGCATTCACAAGAATGGGTGTTTCATGGTTCCCTTTCAGCAGTAAGTGTGGCGAAGATTGGACAAAAATATGTGGGTCCTGGCTTTCCAGACCACTCGACTTCAGTCACACTGAGAATCTGTGTAATAGCAGACAGTTGTTGGAGCTAACGTGTTTAAGGACACTACTACACGTGCGAGTACTGATCTTTGAAGTGACCCATACTTTGCGGACAAAAGTATACTCGACGAATGTCAGCATGAGTGGTTTGGTTCATTTCAATGTGAGCATGAATACACTTAAATCTTCAAGTTACTCCCATTGCGTATAAACGGTAAAGGGGCGAGTAATACAGGAATTTTGTTGTACGTATGGTACCATGGTGAGTTAATTGGTGTCTAACGACTGTTATGACTCTTGATCAGAACTGCTTACCCTACTATTTTCTCGACTCGTTGTAGGATCGTTTGAAGTCTCTGTCACTCCCGGTGCGATTAACGTCAGGCCACACAGGAGATTTGTCTTTGAATGCACCTCTCCCAGACCAGGTGTTCAACCACAGGTCAATTTCGACGGCTTTCCCGCCGAACGGAACCGGTTGTTCGTCGTTCATCGACCTAGTGCGGAGCGCGTCATTGTGAGAGCCGAACAAGGCTTACCATCTACGGGAATCCACATTTTTAGGTACGTTGGGAGCCTCATCCGCAGCATGTGGTATTTGCTAGTTCTTGACGATGATTTTGTATGACCTCTCGTTTGATGTGAGTTGTTAACACAAAAAAGGTTTATTCAGCCTGTAAAAAATGACTCTATGTGTCACGTGCTTGGGCACTTAGTCGAAGAAATCAGAACGGTAAGGGTCTAAGCAGCACAAGGTGACCTCATGTTCCTGGATAAGCGGCACATTCTCATGGAGAAACAGCACTGCCTACATTGGCGGCAGCTATTGAGCAGCAAGCGTGTTACAACTTGATCGGCTCGTTCGTTATCATTTTCCTTGGCGCAAACTTGAGGCATGTTCAAACGAATTGTTTCAATCACCGACTTATACTAATTTGGACGTAACGGGTGATTGCTATTCGGATTCACAAGTGTAGGTCGACTCCAATTTTGCGGATTTGCTTGTGTCAGTCACCTAATCTGCATATTACTTTTAAACAGCAAACAGACCCTACCGTAGGTCGCGTTAACTTTATAAGCATCCAATTCTTTGATACGTTCAACGGCATTTATTTACGGACTAACCCGTCACAGTAACTGGAGCCGAAGGACGCCTGCACACAAATGCCTCCCCTCTCAAGTGGCTTGCGCTTCACCACTCCCAGTTTCATACACACATCTCATATCCAGTGTAAACCAAAGGGCTACGACTGGAAGACGTGTGAGTGGAGGTCTCCAAAATCTAGCCGGTCACTGCACACACATTTTAATAGATGTTACTCTAGCAGTCGTGAGCATGTTAGTCAGTTCCTTGTTCAACTAGCAGGTCATAGCACAGGTACTGGGAGTGGTTAACACATGTTAGGATCTATCAAAGAATCCTGTGGCTAGCACGGAAATGCGGATCTCGCATTTGTTTGTGCTCACCTGAAATCTTCTGTTAAATAATAACGAGTTGAAAAGGCAAACAATAATTTTTTAATGGTCCCAGCAGCCTTCCTCTTTCTTGTCTTGAAAATAAATGCTGCTTCGCTGATATACAAATCTAATGGTATACTAACAGGTGTTCATAAAGTCAGTCGGAACATGGGAAGCCAATTATCCCATGAAAGCCTAAATTTTTAAAAGCAGATTTTCTCTGGGAATTGCATTTCCACGTAAGTGTCACCCTGAGATCATACCAACTGCTAGATCACATGCAAACCCAGCTTCATAATAACGGTACCACACTGGCCTCTTACTTAGAGTACGATGGTTGTCGACAAGAAAATGTTCTACCGGGGCCCACTAAAAACTGGTTGTATTTCAATAGAGAATAAGTGTTTTGCACACCGATGTCGCTGATGTACGGTGTTATCGGGCCAGTTAGCTGGCCAAACATCCTATAACCATACGCAATGGCTTGCAGGTCGAACCATGATTGGATTAAACACGTGTATATCACTGAATGTTGGCTGCCTGGTTGAGTGACATGCTGTAGGTATCAAAGTCTCATCTTGGCGAATATTCAATACCTATTGAGGAACAGTTTTGCAACAAATAACACCGAACTCGCCTTTCTTTGGTGTTACACCTCCAACTAGTGCAATACCTAGGTTTGGGTCCTCAACTTATGAGATGTTGATGGGTCCAAACAAAGTCAAAAACCTGCCTACTGCTCTATATTTTTCAGTTTTTTTGCGCACAAGGAATTGACACCGAAATTTTTACAATTATATGTATTATTGCTTACTGTAANACCGAAATTTTTACAATTATATGTATTATTGCTTACTGTAACTTAAGGTCTTGAGTGCATCTTTGGTATGTAGGCAACATGAGGTTACTGCTGCAAGATATCCGCACCATATTTGGTACGAATGAAGTTAAACAGTTCCGGTGTCGTGTTTAACAAGTTGTTTTTGAATAAATTCAAAGCAACATGACGTTAGGAATGTGATTTTCATTAAAACACTCCTGAGGAAGGTCACCCGAGGTGGTTGCAAAGTAAATTATTACAAATTGTTCCTGACGCTGTGTTATTTCCAGCCTATTTATCAACAAGATTACTGTTCGTTATAAAAATGCGCTTCAGCGTTTGCTTGGTTCCATAGTCCCCTGTACAATATTGTCGCTTCATTCAATGGTTCTGTTTGTCCAGAGACGTGCAGTGGCTATAATTTCGAGGTTCCGCCTTGAAATACGTTTCCACCTGAAAATAATTTGGAAAAGTTTAAAGCTCTTTGACCTAATGTACTGACGATTCTGATGTTGTTAACTCATCTAAAAGTAATGGTACATCTGTCGTCTAGCTCTCTTTGGAAACTGACCACAAGTTGGTATGGGAGCTTGAGAGTTGAATCTGATTGGTCGCTGGAATAACAACGCAAGCGATATTATGCTGCCCAAAAGTACATTGGAACAACTCACTGAGGCTTAGATGCCTTTGGATGATTTTGTAGGCTACTTTGCAACCAAGTGGATGTAAATTCGGTCTGCATGCTTACTCATCCAGTTACTTCCATACCATTTTCCAGATCTGTTTTCATTTTAGGCACAAGATTTCCCATTACATGCTAAAACAAATCACTTTGGTG
>QNGE01009451.1:0-12803 GCA_008508345.1 Paragonimus westermani
TGACCACCACATGGTTTCAACCAACTGCTAGTGGTCTCAAGATATAAAGCTCGGTAAACCGTCAGTTGGCATGCGGAGTGCTTGACCCAACCATCACAGGGTGTGTAACGTGATTAACTGACCCGCTGATCGCGCATCCCGAGAGTTCCGGGATACACGCATGTGAACGGCCGTGTTGCTGACGCGATCAGTTCACTTAATGTGCACTAACTGGAGGCAGGCATCGTTGGTGAGAAAACGGATCCGGCTACATCCTCGTTGCGAACAGACCCCGATTGCGAACAACAGAACCAAACAGTACGTACATAAACATTGTACATTCCTCCTTTCAGCGACAACGGAACGTTTTGTCGACGTCACAGATTACGCAGGCTGGAAAGGGTAACTTTTGTCCTTGCCACTTTCGCTGGTATCTCGGTCTGCAACAGTACAGGATGACGAAATAATGCTGTCTAAATATGCGAATTCGTCCACGGTCTCTAGCGGATTGGCTGCAGTGAAAAAAGTAGGAGTGGAAATTTCCCAGTCTTGAAGCAGCAATTTACACCTTGAAGGTATGAGGTGCATTCTATACAAACCATTTCGACAACTCACCCTGTCCAGCATGGCCCGCACGTCTTCGGCAAAGGGGGTAAGTAAGACGGTGTCATTCGGGTAAGCCACGTCGGTCAAATTAGCCACATTAACCAGTTCCACACCAAGCGCAGTGGACTCCTCAGACGCACCGTCTAGAATATCGTCCACGATGAACTTGAACAAAACGGGGAAAATGAGACATTCTTGACGAATACCATTAGAAGTGATGATTACATGAGACGGTTGTCCATAAACCCTCACCTGCATTCGAAGTGGGCACACAGGTTCACGTATTTCTCTGGTACTCTCATGCGAAGATGACAGTTCCCGAGAAAGTTACGAGCAACCGATTCAAAACTAGCCTCTAGGTCTGTATTGATCACGAAAGTCGGCTACTTGTAAGAGTGTCAATGCTCCAAGATCCGTCGCGAGACAAAAATGTGATCAACGCACTCTCGACTGTGTCTGAATCCTGCCTGTTTTCCGCGTGTCTGATTTTCTCTGGGTTTAGTGAGCCAGCGTAAAATGAGGCCAGAGAGTAAGGTGAACGCAACAGACACTAGACTGATGCCTCTGTGGTTGTCACATAGGATTCGCGCCCTTTTTTGAAATTAAGAATTATTGTTGATAGGCACCAACCATATGGTGCCACTCCAGTTTCCAAAATCGTCTGGAGGACTTCCGCCAGTTATCACATCAACCTGTTCTTACCATCCTTGAATACAGAGAGGTGGAAATATTCTGGACCAGGAGCCATGTTGCGCTTCAATAACTTAAGCTCCAGGTCCAATTCTGCTCCCGACGGAAGGACGTCTGGAACGCAATGGCTAACAACTCTGGTCCTGTCGTCCACATGGTCTGAGTGAGGTTAACCGAACTACTCAAAACGATGGGGCTCATGGTCTTTTCGCAAGCTTCTGGACAGCTTGCGTGTAAGTTCTTGATAATCAGCATTATATTCAGAACTAGATGGAATCAAGCGACGGTTGTTCAAGAGGTTTATCGAAGTGAAAGAAATCCGGCCCTGTCACAACTGAAAAGCTCCTTCCAACACACCTCTTCACCGTATGTTTTCATAGTTACTGTGGCTTGTTCCCAGTGCTCAGTAGAATCTGTCACTTGATTCGAACTGGGCAACTTCTTCAGCAACGATTCCCGGTAGGCGCTTTTTACACCCTCCTCACTCGAATGCCAGTTAAGTAACTTGCATCCAGGAGCGTATTGCTCCGGGTAAACGACAAAACACAACGGGCACGCATAACAGCGTGGTCCGAGTCCAGGTGGCTGCTCCACAACGCACAACATGCTTCAACACAATGGCAGGAGGTTTAATGCGTTCTAGTGAAGATATGGAGGAAAAACAAAATTCGAAGTTGGACTTTAATAAAACAGACAAAACATTCACTGTACAGTACACATAAAGGCCGAAGTAAAAGACAGTTAGAAGGTCGCAGATGGCCAGGTTCCTGAAGCGGAGAGCGGGTGAGCTACCGAATTGAGATGACTATTAGTCTATGAGAACAGGAAAGATAGTGTGGATATAGCTGACATAACTTACCTGAACCTAATGTACTCGCTGTCTCATGGGCGACGGTATGTTGAGGGCACATTGTTAACCCACTAATCCGAGGCTGCCAGCGTATTCGAGACCGCACACATCGCAACGGTACATAACCATGTCACCACGACCTATAACGCCAATGGGTTCCTTGTGTACCGTGCGGATCACTTCACAGCCACGCAATAACTGTTCATTTGGTCTTCGGACACCCGCCCGGGTCGTATTTCTCCAGGCCGTCCGGTTCAACACCAAGTCTTCTCAACATCTCAAATCAATGCTATAACGAGTAAGGTCTACCCGTATAAAATCATGGTATCACAGCTTTTGACCACTACCATTTCGCTTACCTGATTTTACTTGGCCGTAAAGCACCCGCTTTAGAATAAGGTTATCGTCCACCAAACAAACGTAACAGAGCCATCCACGTCCATATCCGCCCGCCGCAGTACCTCAGTGTTCGGAACCATGTTCGACCACCGAATACCAAAGATAAGTTCTAGATACTGCAAGTGGGAACGGGTCAAGTAACGGATCTTTTGATGGTACAAGGTCCAAGTTTCACTACCGTACAACAGTATAGAAAGCACCATTGAGAGGTAGAAAAACAGCCTAGAGCCCATCTTCAGTCTGGGATTCATTCGGATACGCACCTCAAGACGTTCAAAACCAGCACCAGTCTAGGTCATACGAGATCGTGACTAGCGGTATGCAGACAAAACTGTCCACCAATTGCTACTCAAGTGGCGGAAATCTGCGCAACCGCCAACAATGTTCCCACTGATACGACTTTGAGGTGCCAAAACATTCCCACTTGGAGAAGCTTGGAAGAAAGATGTCTCACCTGTGTTTATATTCGATTCAGACATGGATGCCGCGGTTGCGAAAGTCGTGAACAGTCATCATGGTCCACCTTCACAATGTGCAAACAGCGCACTGTCGTCTGCAAACACAAGCATGCGTATAGTCATGGTCTGTAGCTGACTTGGGGCTCCGAAACGTAGAGTATTTAGTAGGCGTCCATCCATGTGGTACCCAAGTTCAACACCATCCTATGCCGAGTTCTGAAGAGCAACTGTTGGCGGGACAATCACGTATAAACTCAATGGCGTTGGGTTTGGGACATAAACCTGCTTCACGCTCGTGAGCGGTCATTCCACACGATTGCACTTCTGCCTTCATGCCCACATGCAACATTTTGATGAAACCGAGGAACATACTGGCGATTCTGCTGAATCTGTCGTGCGGCTGGCATCAGGTAGATCGTACTGTCAGTGGCCGGAGACCCATACTGCTCCTCAGGAACACTGACCTCCTAAACTGCCACATTCAACAGTTCAGAGGGATTTTCGTTAGCACCTTACTGGCGTAGTTGGACAGACTAATGCTCCGATAACTGTCGGAGCATTGCTCACTACCCTTATCTTTAAACGAAGGCACGATAGGAGCGTCCTTGAAATCCTGTGGCATTTCTTACTGCTCCCAAATGGAGTGAACCAGCTGAAACAAAGCACGTTCCATCGCCGGTCCGTCATTCTTTAGTATTTCATCCGGCAATCCATCCTCGCCTTCAGTCTTTTCATTGCACACTTGTCTAATCGCTCTTTGCACTTCTGGCTAATCCGGCGTAACAGCAAGTGAAGATTTGGTGGTTTTTTGTGGCAAGCTCTTCACGTTCATCCTGTCAGCGGTAGAGGGACGGCTATCAAACTCACCTGATGTCCTCTGATTAGGTGCACGAACAACCGATGTCCACATCAACCAATGTGTTTGGTATACTGGACGGATGGACCGATAATCGTCTTAAACGAATCAAGTAAGTGCTTGCGTTGTTTGCGCTTGGTTTAGCTCTGCATCTACTCACACTGCTTCTCCACCAGTCTTCCTTAACTGTGCGAACACGTTCTGTGAGTTGAAAGAGAACGCTCCCTCGCCTTCATTGTCCAGGTCTCTTGTGGAAGCGGCAAATGTTGCATTCTTCTCTTCTACCAGGCTGGAGAAGTGCATGTTGTTGCCCTCGAACCAGTCCGGACGTTTCTGGCGTTAGAAACCGATCGTCTCGGTGGGTGATGCCGTGAGCTGTTTCTTCGGCTGTTTCCACATACCCTTGGATACAGAGCGTCCTTCAGACGAGCGGCAACTGCATGTTGGTAAGCAGCCCTCTTCTCGGGATTCTCTAACCGTTTGGCATCCAACTTTTGCCATTGTCTGGGGAATCCACAATAAACAACTTTACATATATATAAGCGAACAATTTGGCCCTGACCAACCTATGATCTGTGTGACGTTCAGCCCCGTGCATCAGTCGCGTGATACGCATTTCACGAATTTCAACCTGTCTCACAGTCACGTCATCAAGCAAATGACGATGAACGCATCGCCATTAAGTTCAGGTCGTGATTTCAGTCGCATCCAGCTGAAAGCGAGTGTTTATTACAGGCAGCTAGTAATTAGCATTCAGATGGAGAAGACATTCACCGTTCTCGTTGACTGAACCAATGTTGTGAAGTCCAATAATTCCCGGCCAGGCTACCGACTCACGCCTAACTCGACTGTTCAAGTTATCCAGAAAAAACAGTCGGTTACCAACCCGTGTGGAAGTGATTGTGGTGATCACCTGATAATACAGCTGGTCCCTTGTGTCACCAGTGCGGTAAATAGTTGAACCGTAAACACTAACACATGAGACACTTGCCTCAGCCGAGTCGCAGACCCATGGGTAGGGCTCGAGGGCTGATGCTGGGAGGTCCGCCTATCATCAGAGTACTGATGAGGTCAGCGACTGCGAGATAGACACCGTACGCCCAAGCACCATCATCCGTGTAACCTATCCAGTAAAAGGTATAACCAGCACCTGTTTCTCGGAGCGAGTTAGCGGGTGGCACAGATACAAAAACAAGACACTTTCGACCACCACCAAAAACCAGTTCATAATAACTGCGCACATGGTCGAGAGTCACGCGCCTATAAAATCGATACACATGAGACCAGTACTAGTGCAGAGACAAGCAATTCACACACAAAACCAGGCCAAGCAAAAACAAACACCTAACCGATGCAAACACAATAGGGCGGCATCATCCGCAACGAACTTTACTTTTTGTCTAGGCGCTCCCCTTTGGTCAATCTGACATGGTGAGCCTGCAAGGGCAGATATCTCAGTCGGCACAGCCCACCAGAGCAAAACAGCACACAAGCCTAACCACCACCCCAAGGTAGCAAGAAAGGTCAGGGGCAAAGTCAACACACATACGTTATGTATTTAGTTGGTGATACCAGGGTTGGTATTCAACGGCTACCCCAACAAAAATTTTGACGTTGTCTGTACACCTGTCGCCGTTACAGTGGCCGCCATCGTTGACTGATACAACTGTGATTTCAATAGTGGTTGCTTCGTCCACAGTCGATCTCACGAGTAAACTGCTCGAAGGTCACAATGATTTAAAGAAAATGGGATAACATACGACAGTTGTGTCCGTTCTCTTAATTGTGTCCCAGACAAAGGATAAACTGGTTGATATTCTAGTGAACAGAAATTTGGTGTACTCAAATTGGAAAACACTCAAAGCTGTCTGGGCATATTCAGAACGAGAATTCTGTTATTTTTTGTCGTTCACTTACCATGCGCTCAACTCATGCCTCGCTCAAATGGGGACTGGCGAGGAAGCACAGTTCCTAAAACCGATTACACCAATTAATTTTCAAACTCTCACTTCAAGACTCGTCGTAATCTGACTTACAAGAACCAAATTGGTTACAACACATTCTGACTTCTAGAAAATGTTTTCCATACATGTGAACGTATTTTTTTCTGTTAATTGTCATAAATCTGCAGGCATGAGTAAGGTCTTGGATTCTACAATGAGCGTGCATGAGCTATGAGGGCATAAAACTTGCGAGAACTTTCATGTTGAGGCTAGTTGAGCCGACAAACTTGATCATCCCACAGCTTTTATGCACCAAGATATGAATTTGTGTTACAAACGGGTGAATCAAACTAAGTCACTGTTTCGCGTACCCAAATAACTGTTTGAGGAAACTGTATATGGTGATAAGCCAGTTAGTTTGGAAGTTTGTTTGAGACTCTGCAAAGTCAACGCAGCTGTCGACAGCACTTACAGAAAAGATGCAGAAGCCCAGTTCATTTCATGAACTTAGATGGCATTGCAGTCTTCTGACCAAAGACCGTAAGCAACACATGCAATTCCAATTCAGCAAAACAGCCTTGAGCACAAACACCGGTTTGCACACAACAATAATTCCGGAACCCCACTGTAGGTAATGTCATTTTCACGCGCGTAAACGACTTTTCTTATAGGCCCATACTCTTGTGTTCTTTCTTGTATTTTCCACGGTTTAGTTTCATAGTTAAATGAGTGCCCTCATCTGACTGCTCACCAGTAAGTGTAGTGAGGTCGTTTATCGTCACTACTGCTACGTGACCAATGATCAAAGTTCGCTGGAAATATACAACCGTTTCCATCGCTGCTGTAACACGTCGTGTAAGTATACTCCATGAACTACGATCACACCGTAATGTAGAAACGACAGATGATGGAAGTTAATAACTCACTTGCCAGCTAGTTGTGTCTCGAACTGAAATTTTGGCATCTACCATTCCTATATAAGGATGTACGCTTGAAGTTCACGGGCTACTCATACTTGCCGGGTAGCAATAACAACGAAACCAGTAGGGAGTTTTTAACCACTAAAAACATTCTACTTATATTGCCTTATGAGATTATATGTGCTATTCGGAATTGTTCACATCAACCGTTAACTAGGGAAACCATTTAGATTAGCCATAACGTACAGGCACACCGGACCAACTGTAAGACAACTCGATCAACGTCATCGTTTGGTCTAGTTCATAAAATCAAGCTAAGTGATTGATTAGATAGCATGGCCTGTTCAACACTGAGCTTTCGGTTCGAAGGGAGAATTTTCGACACTTTGACCAAATCACTTGTAGTGGACAAGTCGGTTACGAAAGTCAAGCAGTCCCGGAATGGAATGACTATCATTCAATAGCAAACAAGTGACATGTCTGGCTGGGCCTTGAGAGGCCAGGAACCATTACATATCATTTCTGCTGAAGACCGTATACAATGCTTCGTCGCTTTACCGACAAATTCGTTAAGTTACTTTGCTGACCAGTCGGCCGGACACATTCGTCCCTGTGACTGGTTACGCTGAAATTTAGTCCCATGGCAGGACATGCTAGTGAGCCCGCTGGTCAATAACTCCGGCGAACTTCCTGCCAGGAAAATGGTAACAATAAGACAACTGGTATCGCAGCCTTGATTAGATTGTAATGGCCAACTAATGGGGATTAGTGCAAGCTAATCCGTTCTTCTCCTTAATGATTCAATCTTTAGCATTTTAGAACAGACGATTGAACAGTTCGCCCAATCGCCCGGAATCCAAGACCTTCCCCCACTAAAATGAAAGTACCGGTTTCCAGCCTATTCTTGGCGGGGTTACTCAGTTACAATAAAAATCTTACAGGAAGCATACTGTTCCCTAGTTTATTTCGATTATTATTCGTGTTATCTCAGGGCAGTTTTGCTGTCAGTGATAAGAAACACGTCGCTACCTCAAGGGACGTTTGTATGTCTTTAAACAGTGGGGTTGAAAGATACAGATAAGAACAACTGGTTTGCCTGAATTCCTCGAGTCTTAGCTTACGAGACGCCTTCATGGAATTTCTTTAGAAAGACAACTGCGCATGTCGCTGATGTGAATAGTAAATGATTGTTTCTTCAATACATGTTCGGTGAAGGAACTATTTGCAAACTTGTAGGAATTAGCGAACAATGTTACTTTCCTCATCAATGGAAACTCCCAGCTTTTTTATACGTAGGTTGTCTCAGCAGCTCGTGACCAGTAGACATTCAGTTTGGCGGATGCTGAGAGAACTCGGCTTCCATCCACACATGTTTTACCACGGAGTAGCGCACCGAAAAAGCGACCAGAAGAAAAGTTAACGTACTGTTGTTGGTTTGTGTCCAACTTGTCCGATGGAAAAATCTTGACTGAAGGGACCACTTTTGCGGACAAGACTATGCTTCATCCAAATATCGGTGTTAATGTAATCAGTGAATCCTCTACCTCGCTCGGAAATGTGACGCGACCAAGGCTTGCCACCCCGTAAACAGTGTTTAAGCCATCACAACCCGCAAAAATGTTCACTTCATGGTAGCAGAACACTTCATGGGTAGCTTCTTACACAGAACAATGTAGTGAAAACTGAGGGGTAATACCACTTGGTAATCGGTCCAGTCATATAATCGGCTCAGCTCGTCTATACCAGGACCTTCTTCCGCCGTCTTACTGTAAGGAGCGGTGGATAAGTTGACTGTTACACACGATTAAATCGACTCAAAAGCTATCGTGTTTTAGACTGAACCCTTTGCATATCTTAATGAAAATTTTTTCACTGTGCCACTCCATCATATTCGATTATATGACTACGCTACTATACTACTCAGTTATCGAAACTAGAAACGAATGTAGCACATATGCAGTTTCTTCTAATGCTAATTCATGTACACTGTTACCTTAAGTGGCTGAACAATCAGCTTTAAACAGATTTAACTGCAACCGTTCACCGAGTTTAATCATTCTGTCAATAAAAACGCTGCTTTCCAGATCGTCTGCAGGTTGTCAAGAAACCCATCACAAACAGTGAGATTCCAGATGCTGACCGTTACCAAAGCCATTAATATCCGATTGTGCAACCGTGTGTTCTGCGCTCAGAAGTTCGAATGAGCGCTTAGCCCCCTTAGGATACAACTAACAAAATGCGTAGCTTAGAACACTGCTGGAATATTTGTTAGGGAACATACAGCCTGCAAGCTCTACTGAACGATTCGTATTATGTTGTACTTTACGTGATTATTTGATACAGAAAACGGATCTTGCCGAACACTCGGTTATTGTCGTAACTACAAGAGCTACCTTAGAACAAGATAAACTTATCTCATTAGGATGGTGTAGTGTAGTAAATTAACTCTGGTGATCTATCAGACTTCAACACTGGCCTGACCGGTCCTTACATATCGATTTACTCGATCACCTAGTTCACAAATGGGTCAGCTTGTGCTAAGTCAAGATTACCCGGCTAGGTTCTATCATCCACGTGTGTCTGCATTGTATGAAGGCGATGGCAACAAAATCTTCGTTCGTTCAGGTTGATGTTTGACAACCCAGTCATCTCGCAATCACTTTACATTAGCCGAGCAAACCAAATCCGAACCCTTATGAAGCGTAAGGAGAGCGACAACATCCGTCCGTCAGTGTGTTGCCGATGTTACGTTGATCTTAAGATGCCAGTGTTATCTACATGAGATGAGTTTCAAAAAAGACAGTTTATAACACTTCTTAGTGGATAACAAGTTTCATCAAAAACAGCTGAGATGTTCGTCTTTACCTTCATCCCCATGATGGATGTGAGGCCCTCGATCGTGCGTGGTACATTGTCAAACCAGTCCAAGCAGATTCATGTTTGATACTGAGTCACGCGTAATCTGAGAGTCCAATAAACCCAGCGTAAACGACCGGATAAACGGTACGTGCTTAAGATTAGTAAAGACGTCAAAATGGCGATACTGAAGAAAATGCATAAAATAATATTCCTCCCTCAGCTCAAATTTGGATCACCTGAGTGGCCAAGTAGACGAGCAAACAACCAAAATGACCGTGAATGATCAAAAAATAAGCTCACTAAAACAACTGAATCGAGATGATGGTCAGACACCTTGCAGTCACAAGGTTCAGAACAATTCAAGACCATGGAAATTTAGCTACAAAAAAGATGAAAGCTAGGGATAGATATCAAACATTTTCACAGAATTGGCTCAGAATATTGCTTTAACGAGAACACAGATATATAGGGAAGATCAAGGCCTACTTTTTCCAAGCAAAGTGATCACCCCTAACCCCAAGTAACTTGTCATCAAGCAAACACGCTGAACAACTCCCCGCAAACAAATCAGTCATTTTAAGGTTCATCAAAATACACATTCGCCTATTGGACTGTACCGACAGTCGTCTAGTGTTGGCTGGTTGCATGTTTCCCAACATACTTAATCAGCCTGACGTCCGGCGAAAATGGAATCAATGCAGCATGTGAGCTCCACTGAATAAGTTTGCTCTCAAACAACTAGCCGTTTCAGTTGACGGCCATAAGTACTCGAAGGTTTCGCACACATTTTCAAAGACCGTTACGTCTTGTTTCTGGAGGTGTCCGAGTCACTTTTCCCGACATCTCAGGTGGTACTCAACAGTGTGAAGAATTGACGTTGGCTGAAATCGGTCATCATTTGTAGTCAACTTCGGGCATGGTTAATCAGCCAACGCCACTCTAGTCTATTGCTGGAGAAGTCAAGTGCAGAACTTTATAGCACAACAATCAAATTTGTTCGCGCACATCTTTCCAACAGGTGAACTTTTGTCAAATGACATGCATTAACCATGTTTTGTTTTTAACCAATTGTAGAAGCGTAACCAAAGTTCCACAAATCCAGGAATTTCGTTAAGGAGTTCCAGTTGGTTAATTGCAATTCGTGCTAATCATTTCTGTTAATGTTGATCGCAGCTCGCATACGTTTTCCTGTAAGAACTACAAGATCCGTATACAGGAAAGATAATACCTGTTGCCGTACTGTGGCTGTCGAACATACATGTATAGAACAGTGATTCATAAACGAAGGTCAATAAACCCACTGGTTGAACACATCGTTTGATTACAAAAGCAACTAATTTTTCACAATAAAATGCAGCAACATGTATACAACTTACGGTGAACGATACGTAGGAAGGGCGATCATCCACTTTACACTTAATTACAAATGTATAGTATATCTCGGAGTCTACTGAACGCAAATATGGACACTGCTCCGTTTGACATGCAAGTCGACTCTGTTTTCATCTACGTGGAAACTGCACACTACTGACCGCTTGTTTGTCAAAGGTATATCACAGGGAGGATGCGTGATTGTGCAACATTAACGCCTGTTTCTTTTGGTTTATTATTGGCCACATATCCATAAGCAAATATTGATTTCTTTGCTCTAAATGAAGTCAGTGAAGGTGCACGAAAGAAGAGGCTGATTCCTAGGCTGTGCGTCTTCCTTGAAGGACACGGACATACCCGTGGTTGTTTAGAGCATGTGACCCAACGCCGCTTTGCGTATAAGCATATTCGCGAAAATCTAATATGATCAGTTATCGACTTCTAGGTTGATGGAGTGCATATTTAAGTCATGGATCTACCAGAAATTCACGTTATCCTACTAATGAACATTTACATATACAACTACTTTACGATATCTAACTCCAATCTCAAAACGAGTGACCGATGTCTCAAGTGGACTACCGGTCCACATGAGTTGTATAAGTGCACACGTTTGGTCGTCTGTTTCCGTGCTAGTCCAGCTGAATCAGGTACTTCGGATGATGCGACCTATCGAGTACCATAGATTTTGTTATTCTATTCACTCGACAACATTGAGACCTTACTGGATTGCCATGTGAAAGGTGCTTAGCTTATGCACTTCGTTGTAGTCCAAGTCCTAAGTGATCACTAAATCTCACAAAATGTAATAAGATCAGGTTTAACTTTGGACAAATACTTCTCGACCGAACAAAAATGATTGGAATCCAGAAACTTAGGATGTTTGAGATTGAACACCGCCCACACTGGATTATAGCCTTCATAGTTCGGATGACCCTTTTGGCTGGCCCACTTCGCAAAGACCCCAGTTTCTTTCTTATTAGAACTCATCAGCATTGCGTCTCCTCTCCCGAGCCGGAGAGTAGCTTGTTAACCACACGGTTGTTCACTAGGTTCCCATGTGCACTAATGTGCATGCTTAACGTCCATAGTTGCCTCATGAGAATGTGGACAGGGAAAGAGACACCGATAACGGAAAAGATCTGCACAATCAACAAGCTTGCACTAAAACAACACTTAAGTCGAGTGCTCCTTTTCACAATGAGATGGCTAAGAAACCAATCTGGATGTGAAAACTACAGGCAATTTTGAGTGCTGTTAAAGTTATGCCATTGCAAAATACACATCACCCGCGCTCGACCATAGCCTATGCATTCAGACAAGCCTTTCGACTGTGTAATTTGAAAGGAAGCACTGAATTCGAGTTTTGCTCTTAGCAGAATTCAGCATTGGTGACTAACTTCATTTACACCCCACAAAAGTGTGACCCGATAGTCGTATCTATATTCTCAGCCACAGCCTCATGTTAATGGTGTTCGGCTTAAGCGATCACTTCGAAAGGAAAATAAACAGTGGCTCCGTTCAATCCAATGAATAACCCCATGATTCGCTTCAAGCAGTTCGCCTGGTTGAACCAACTGAGCAGGGTTCAAATTAATGACAGGAGGTTGGTAGCTTGCTCCGAAGTGAATAACACCAGCAGTACCTTTAGCCAATCCCCCCATTTTGTCTACCATCTACGTATTCGTCAACAAGCTTATTGCATTCAGAGACTTCGAGGTGACTGGAGAGTCTCAATGGTAGTGATCTAGTGAGGACTTTAAACGAATACGCAATAGTGACGCCGTGATCTGTGGCCAACAAGTACCTTGCAATGGACGAAGTAGCATCTCGTTATTGATAAACAGATTGGGAATAACACAACGTTACGAG